>ML732216.1:0-175476 GCA_009176345.1 Aspergillus leporis | reverse complement strand
AAAAAAAAAAAAAAAAAAAGGCTCGAGTTCTGTGCCTGGGCCAATCCGTCGAGGAGACGGTCTCAAGGGCTAAACCATAAGCGTTGGAGCTCAGCGTCCGCGCGCTTGTTAGCATTGAAATGGCGGCAGAAATTAACTCGGACGGGGCGCAACGCTGACAGCTGGCAGGCATCTGCCAGCATGGCATCCGGCATGCTCAATGAATTAGCGGGGGCTGTGAGACATCAACATGCAAGAACGTGGCACCCTCTTCTAGATCTAGAATATAAAAAAATGAAATCAGTATCACTGGCCACCTCATCCCATGACCTGGAAGTTAATAATGTAGCTGTAGTCAGTAGTCAGTTCAAGTTGAGAATGAGAATGAGAACAATGAAGCAGTCCCGTGTTACAGGCAATTTCCCACCACCATATTGACCGCTATCGGCTGGTCTTTATCTGTATTCTTGATACAGTACAGAGTACTATCCATGTGCTTATAGCACGTCCTACCAGAATGTGGTGAACATCTTATTGAATTAGTGTTGAAGTGCAGTCTATTTCTGTCACCACTTACGCATTCTGTGCTATCTTTCAGTAACACTAGTAAGAACTATATACATAAACACAGCTACGCTGGCTATCAATATTCTAACTCGCTGAATTGAATAAGTTCCATCCCTTGTCAGTTTATTATATATCCTTCGTATCCCCACACAGAAAAGCATTCAAATCATTCGGAAACATCATCAAGGTCATCAATGTCCAGAAACCCTACGAAGGCCCGTTCTACAAACGTCCTCCATACTTTGTTCTTGAACTTCTTTTTCTTTTTCCCTTGAGCTTGCTGATGAACACCATTATCGACCGCGCGGGCCTTTTCGGCAATCAGGCCATTGACATTCGGGTCAGCAGCTAGGAAATCGTTGTCGTGTGCATAGTCCTTTGCAATTCGAGTCGCCAGATTGAAGAAGCTGCGTACAGTGAGGTCCTTCATTTTGTAAATGTGATCGTCTTTGGTATCGTATTCGACTTCGAAAGCGAACGTATCGTCGTGACTCATTTCAGAAGCCTCATCGACTTCAGTGTAGGCTAAATTGTCTGTGAATTCGTTGCGCTTGGCCATGTGCTCATTAATCTTGGTCAGGTTGGCAAAATATTGGGTATAACTCAACCATGTTAGGGGTTGATTCGAGTACGCCGGCCCCGGTGGAGCAGACGACGACGGGGGTTCTGGAACTTTAAAGTGGGGTCGCTTCTTCTTCTTCTTCTTACGTTTCTTCTCCATGGACGCATCATCCTCAATCGTTTCAGGGGAAGGCAGATCAATTGCAGCATCCTGATCTGAAGCTGAAGACCCGGCCCAAGTAGTGGCATCGGCCAGGCCAGAAATGTTGTACTCAACAACCCGGAGCGTTGGGAAGTAATTGGGAACTAGACTGGGGGATACCAATGATACGCTGTATCGCTCAGCCCAGGGGCCACCAATCTTCTTCAAGAACTTGCGTCGTTTCTTTTTTGACATCCAGGCTGTAATATCATCAGCTTCAACGAAACCATCCTCAGACCACTCATCCAGAGCGTCTGCCATACCGTCTGGTGGGAACGGCATTTTTGACCAATCTTTTCTGAGACTTGCGAGGTAGCTTGTGCGAGATTGAACAGATATCGCGTCAGACGTATCGCCAAGTGTGGCAGAGGATCCCGAACTCTCGCTATCATCAAGGATGTTCACTTTATGATTGTCCTGGAGCATAAAGTGATCGATGTTCATATGTCCATAGGCAGTACCAACGATAACATCACGATACTGACGAACCCAGAGAGTATATTTTTGCCAGCATGTTTCATCCCAGCTCCGCTTGGCTCCAGACCTCGCCGGGGGCACATGCCCTATCAATATAGCTTTCATGTTGCGTGATCGTAGCAACTGAAGCTGCACACGCAACCACTCCATATGCTCGAAGCCCGGCTGCGATTTAGCGTCACATCCATCGACTGCAGAGTTGGAGTCAAAGAAATACATCGTGTTCAGACTGATGACTGACAGCTGGTTGGGAATCACCTCCGACGAAAACCACCCGCCTTCCACAAAGGTATGGCGCTGAGGCTCGGGGATGAACTTTGCCCATATATCGACGAATCTCTTGGTCCAACGATTCGGGCCTTCCTTCAATATATTGTGTGGCATGAAATCGTTATTTCCCAGCGTAGGAACAATAGGGATAGAGGGAGTATCAGAGGAACCCTCCGCGAACGCGTCAATGAATTTGCCAGCAATCATTTCATTTAAGCGGGACACCTCTTCTTCTGTGCGGGGGATTCTCTCATCATTGTCATGGCGAGCGGAGTCACCGGTCCAAATGACAAAGTCGATGTTGCCTTTGAGATTCTTCTTTATCCAGCGGAATGTTTCGTTTATGAGGGTGGAAGGCGAGTCGCAGTCACTCCCTTCTGCTCCAAAGTACCCTGCGGGGCCTTTACCCCAATGACACGCATCATCCTCGTCTACGGATTTTCCGGCTTTGTAGTGCGAATCTGGATGTAAGTCTGCCCAATATTAGCCTGGTCTACTTTGCTTTGCTCTTCAGCACGGACTTTAAACAACGTCTTACCTGTTATATGTAGAAAACGGCCGGTGAGTCCTCGGGGAGACGAGGACCCTGCGCGGCTATCTATATTGTAAGTATCCTCATTGAAATGCCACAGCCGGTCACCCAAAGGCTGCTGGTCTGAGACGGGTACAGCGGAAACACTGCCGATTAGAATAGAGGCAGCCGGGAGAAGCAGAATTGGAAGCATTGGTATATATTTTCCGCAGCACGAGAAAGCCCGACAAAGCGGGAAACAAAGTGTTCAAGCTATACCAGCAATTCAAACATAAAGCAAGTAGCAGACACGCGACCTAAAATTTGATGAAGCGAGAGTTTAAGAAATAAAATATAAATGACGGAGTTAACGTCACTGTTTAGTTGAAGGCCGGGATTCGGAGACCGATTGGGTTTAGCTTGCCGAGGAACCGTGTTGCCCGTTCTTGGCTAAGCCTGATCCTTTGTTCGCACGGTTCACACGTCACTTAAGAGACCTGAAGGAGGGTCACGCTTCATGTTCAGGTGGCCGGATGCCTATGTTGAAGGTGCCTACTGGCTCTCGATGGCTATGGGTAGTATACACAGGACTAATTATGCAGCAACCCGCAGAGTCAATACTCTCAACCTAATGCAAGGTAGAGCCTCTCCAGTCACCGAAAGTCCCCACGTGGGCGTCAGAGAGCAACTGGTTTGCTCCCGAACAGTAGCATGACCCATGCACGAAAGCGGGAGATATGGAGACCTTGTGAGCACTGGCGGTTGTTGTGGGTTCCCTAGTAAATGCGCTCTTGGATTATTATAGGATACTGCTGAACAACAGCACTGAAATCAGGAGCGCTAAGGGTAAGGGTAGTAGTAGTATCCTCAGCATCTCACCGTGTAGATCAGGTCTCGTGACTGAATACTCTTTCAATACGCTCTCTACTCATGGATCCAGTACCGTTCATATTCTCTTTTGTTCCAAAGCAGAGGCATGTTTTAAGAGGTTGGTTGCAGCAAATAGCAATCCCATTGCTGCAACGTCTATGCAACCGTTGCGGAGGGGGGCCGGACTGATATCGCCGACTTGATATGATGCCGTAATTAGTACACCTAATGATAGCCCGCAATCTCTGGCAAGTCGAATCGCAGGGTGCAAAAAGTTTGAATGCTGGGATCTCGGGGTGACTCCGTCAAATCAGCTATCCCCTCTTTATACACCCAGCCGTTGCAAGGGATGGGCGAGCAAGTGCTTTAGACGGCTTTCACTTTTGAAGGTCTCCAACGGATGAGTGTTTGGGTTGAGTGTAAGTTATTGGTAACATTTTTGACTGGGAAATTTGCTGATTGGTGTCCTGCTTCTTGAAAATGCAGTGACCCGTCTAACCTAGATGAAAGCTGAAATTGTTCCAGCTTGTGACAATTGAAGTATCTTGGGGTCGAGATGTAGGTAGTCCAATGCAATACATACCACATACTCATGAGGATAACATGGAATAGAACAGATCAATAATACGATTGTGGTAATCCCGAAAACATATTGATATGTCGTAGAATACGTTGTTAGAGCCAAGACCACATTAAGAAACCAGCATATGGCACACATAACTACCATATAAAATTTGAGCAAAGGTGAGCTTATAATCGCCGATAAAGCTTGGGTGGAAACGTGATATGCATACGCCGAGAAGATAATCCTCTTAACCCTAGAATGGAACCCAACAGCATCATGCAATGTACAAGAGTATCGCAAATACGGATTCCTACATGTGGTGTGACTTTCACATGGAACTGGAGATCATCAGGAGTAGTTTATATATCGTATCCACTCTCATTGCGGGGTTCAGCTTCACCATCAAAACCTGAGCACTCCAGGGTAGACATCATATTCTATTAACCCTCTTCATTTAACAACACTTCATATCTCTCCTCCACATTCTCATCCTACTAAATCAAGTCCTATTTGTCAGTAGCAAAACACCATGTCTGGATTTCCCTCTCTTAAGCCTGCCTTCACCGTTCGAGTGAGTACACTAACGAGCACCAACCTGACTGCCTCCCGATGCTAAGACCCTCATTCCATGATTAGGTGACTATCGATGCTGCTCTGCCGGTTGGTGGGTTATACATATAAGCGTCGGACCACAAAGAACAGTATAGTACTAATCCCCACTAAGGCAGTGCGTCTCGATCCAGCCCTCTCCAGGTTGTTGTAAGCCAGCCAACCCACCATATCCGCATGATATATAGGCAAATATGATCTAACTGCACCTTCGACCGACAAAAGCCCATGACTGGCGGTACCGTCAAAGGTGACTCCGGTTTCTCTCCCGCCCTCGATGCCGAATTCGTTGGTGTAGGCAACGACTACATCCACGCGGACCCCGACGGAAAGCATCTGCGCTTGAACGCGCATGGAGTTCTCAAGTAGGATACTTCTTTTTCCTTATATCTCTCTCTATATTTCCTGTTCACTAGTCCCTGAACTTGGTTCCCTTACTGAATTCGTAAATGTAGGACGAAAGATGATGCTGTATGCCATCCCGTTCCACAAACTCAGGTAATCAAATAAAGTGATAAATACTCACCGCAACAGCTCCTCTACCTGAACTACACCGGTGTCCTTAACCTCACTTCTGCAGAACAGGCGGTCTTCGCCGGCACCGCCCCAGAGGGTTCAACACCGTTCGGCAATCTCTGTGAGTATTGCACTATCGGTAAATTGATACAGAGAAGCCCCTGCTAACGTTAGCACTAGTCACCCATTTCACTTTCGAGGTAAGATGACACCAATCTAACACGAACAAGAGAACAAGAGAAAAAAAAAATCAATTGACACCCAAACAGACCGGCGACGAGCGCTACAAGGAGCTCGAAAACCGTGTTTTCGTCGGCCAAGGACGCTTCAACATCGAGAACGGCAAACCGATCGTCGAGTACCGAGTCAGCCAGGTCCTCCATGGCTAAGCTAACTACTTGTTTCTTTCATGTTATGATATTCGCTTTGATGATAGGCGGACGGTCATTGATTCATGATTCGTCGAAATTTTAAGTGATACACCACACACAGATATCTTTTGAGCCAGCACGGAAACAGTCTTCGTAGACCAGATACAAAGCAAATCGACAATCCACATTACACATCAACCGGCGCAATCACTCCCCACCCAACAACGGCCTTCTCTCATCCCCATCCTCATCCCCACCCCATTGACCATGACCATCAGGATTCCCTTCCACATCCCCAACCGACCTCACTCCACGTTGACGAACCCCGCCACGCCCGATCCAATCTGTAAACCCACTCACTCCAAGTTTACCCTGGCCCCAAGAGCGCATCGCCCTCTTCCCAGCCCAAACCACCAAAAACCCCATTGCAATAGCAGCCAGAGTTCCAAGGACAGAACCCACAGCCGTCAGAAAAGTAACAGTACTAACGTTGCATCCGAAGGGCACGGCACGGAGTTCCCAGCGCTCTTTAGACCCCAGCGGACAGATCTTCTCGGAGCCAAGGGGCGCCAAGATAGGGAAGCGAGAGGGATTGGGCACACAGCTTGAGGTCTATTTGTTTTTTAGCGGGATGTTGGTTAGTATGTACGGTATTTAGAGTTGAATTGAGCGCGGGCTTCTAATGGAAGTGGTGCCTTGTAGGCGAAGATATAGCAAGAGATACAGTTACAGAGGCACATACCACCGCACACCAGCTACAAGGGGCATCGCCTTGTAGACACCATGCGCATGATTGTCTGCGCCAGCAAAGGTAAAAGAGCGGATCATTGGTTTCGAAGGAGAATGACGTATTGGCATCCATGGCCGCCGAACGGGGTTTTAATTCTGAGCTTGAGGGACAAGGCCGCTTGAAATAAATTTCCCCCCCCTTTTTTTCTTTTTCCTCTTGTAAAGGGGTAGAAGGGATTCTAAACTATTGTCATTCTTTGGGATAGATATCGGTTGATATTGCATGATGGATTTTTGACATATGCGGGGCTGCTGCAGGTTAAGGTTACATGGGTAGTAAAGGTACCTTTGATCCTAGAAGGTCTAGGTTCAGTAGCTTTATTACTCCTTACGGGAACTCCTGATTGCCTCCTTTATCGATTTCTTCCATATAGATACGCTTCAATCGCAATAGTGAATGTATTGTTAGGTGGGTAGGTAGGGTTCGATGGACTGCGAGAATTGTAGATGATAAAATATACTCGTGACTGTGCACATAAATTCATATATTTCTTGTACTGCGGTATGTGAAGTCCTCGTTTTTTATATAGAGCCTCGCTTCATTGGACAAATGCCTAGAACACCCCTATGAAATGCCCGGAACGTAAACTAAACCACACGCTTGACCTGTCGGGCGGATATACTGTCAGACCTTGCTCGAAAATAGAACACTCCACGGAAGAATAAAAGAAGAACCCCAAAAGAGGGCAATGGGAGGGAAAATGCGTCTCGTAACTCACCTCAAAGAATCTCTTCAACCACCATACCTGGAAAATACCCTCTCCGATAAGCACTGCAAGCTGGAAGATACTCCACCACTTCACCCTAGCATTTGTGCTTTCAGCAGTGTTCCGGTGTACCCGCTCTCTCAGGACAATGTAAGACTGCTCATCCTTAACCTGTGCCAATGCCTCCGAAAGACGACGGACTGGCAGGGGAAACAATTAGTTGGTGATGCGCGTCGAGAGTGTGTTCAAGTGTTCATTCCTACCTTCGACCTCCAAAGGATCCTGTGGCATCTCCGATTCCGGAACATAGACGATTCCATGGACATTGAAGGAAACTTCTTTCGAATTTGAAGTCCAGCCCTCATTGCTGAAGCAGTAGATGTATTTACCGTCCGAGTGGGCGACAAAGGAGTAGTCTTCGGAAGAGACAGCTTGTTTATAGTACTGACGGTTACCCAAGGGATCCTCGACCTAGTATGACAGAAACAAAAACAATCAGCATTTAGTTCGAGAGATAGAAATCGAACCGAGTAGCCCGTATATCAGTCTTTTCGACAAAGTTATGCATCGCCCAGCGACCCAATCCTTGTTTCGATTCAGCGCAGTAAAAGGGGAAAGTCGTACCCAGAAATCGATCTCCAGATTGCCACTCCCTCCAAACTCCCGATCGCCAACTTGGAAGCTGACCGTCATCTTGTCATCCTTGTGCAGCGACTCATGGTAGCATTCTCTTGAGTGAGCTTTAAGCTGGATACTGTGTGCGGTAACCGCGTTGATCCACCCCAGCGCGGTGATCAGGAGGGTTGTTGTGGAAAATCGCATCGTGGGTATATAATCCTTTGCCTGCAATTGTGATCCTCGGCGGGAAGATACAATATGAACACAAGGAAAAGGTGGGTTGAGGTGGTGGACGATTGCGGCCTGAAGGTCGATATTCCCGACAACGCGCAATGTGGTCTTCTCTCACTTGGTCTGGAAACTTGAGGCGCTCGGACCACCTAAACAATGTATATGGCCTCAGGTGTCACAATTTGACGCCAACCATGTAGCTGATGGATAAGACATTAATCTCAATGGTCAAGTTCCTAAAAATATAATGAATTTACCTACACATATTTGCTCTCTGGTCATATACCAATTACTAGCCAGTTCATGATGGTAAGTTATATCTCACACACACACAGCACTAGATAGCATTTACTGCTCGCAACCAAGTACGAGTAGGGCTGTGTGTCTTGTGATTCTATGATTCCACAGTTCCCTATGGATCATGCTAAGAACTGGCTGTGCTGATTATGACTATGTACCCACTGGTATTGGAAGATGGGATGAGGACTCTAGTCAAAAGGATACTGACCGGGCATCAGTCTATGCCTTGGAGTTTGATACCTATGCAATACTGCAGATATCGGTGATAATTTAAGTTACAGAATTCACATGCATGATTCCGATTTGTACCAGATACGGTTGAATCGTGGTTAGCACTATGAATGTTACAGGGCAGGCATTATGGTCACTGATCGTATTATGCTCGATCAGTGGCCAGGCCATCATCTTCCATTTTGGGAAGTCATGCCTTGCCCGGTGCGATTCTAACGACTTTTCTCCTTTCTGCCCTTTGACAATGCTACTTAGGTTGCAGTCACCCAACAAATAGGTCAATACTATCGAAAATCTAGTTCTTTCTGCTTCACTTGTGTGCCTTGAGTGCTACAAAAGTCGGCATGCCTTCTTTTATAGTGGATGGCGAGCCTCACCAAGTACCCTTCATGCCATTCTTCAGGGGTTACAGATCCTGCGGTAAGAAATGGTTCGCTTATAGTGCTAAAATAGTGAGCATAGCATTGAAATTTTGCATTGAAGAAAATATTGATACTTTCAGTGCTGATATGATAGGAGTAGCGTGTTAAGACTACAACGAAAGCTTCTATACACACCACATGGTCCGCCCAAGACGATGGTATCCTTATGGATCTCAGAAACTGCAATGTTCCATGGAAGTAAATATCTGCTGCGATGAATAACAAGCCTGTCGAAGATCTCAAAGAACGTTGGCTCAGTCTCCGAGATGGCAGATCAGCAGAGACCGTCGCAAAGCTAACGGAGAAACTGGCCAATTACTACTACTCCTCCTGGAGGCCATGGTATAATGGGAAGACCGAGCGCCATGTCTCTTTCCACGATCCATTGACCACAGATGGTTATGTGGGTACCACTGTTGATAAAACCTTGCTTCCTTTTATTTTAACACGCCATTTTAGCAGACCGACAATGGCCATATCGCCTCTCGACCGTTGAGAGTGTTCTACATTGCTGAAGATCTTGATATGGAGGACGTGCTACTTTTACACACAATCGCTGCCGAGTGGGAGAAGGAGAAATGGTTGGCTGTCAGCGACCGTTTCAATGGCAAGACTGGACGCAGTATTACCCCAGAACAGGCCAAGTCGGTGATCGTTCTCTAGACTTTCTTATAGTGCCATTGGGGAGCTAAAATAACCTTGATGGCTCCGAGACCCGTACGGAAGGTTCTCGGCAACCGGCATCACCATGTGGTCAACATGCTTATCTTTCGACACGATGCCTCATGGCTCGAGTATTTATCCGGAATCGGTAGGTTAAATGCAATTGTCGAATCAAAAAACGTGGATTTCGTTGCGTGGTTTTCTTTCTCGACTCGCCTTTGGCTCTATCCGCCGCTTCCACTTCCAAGGTTCGGGTGAGTGGTTAGGGATTCGCGTTCAAAAGGGTCTTTCTGTGACATCATGACTTTTCTCAACGAGTATCATTTAACAATGGATTCGGTAGCCACAAATTGGACCGAGGTTTGAAATTCGCCTTCCCATGTTTTTGAAGAACGACAAGTATCCGGCGATGCCCGAGAACAGGGTGAGGCATCCGCACTCGATCCGATTAAAGATTGACTCAGTAACGCCACACCGTAGGGAAGATTTGGTTTTGTACTGGGCATTAAGTTGGGGCGACAATACTACTACTGCAAGGAGTAAGTACCGGTTGAATAGTGGGAGTTTATCTAGAGTTGGGTAATTCAGAGTAATGTACTTGTAGTTGCAGAAGACATGAGCGACAGTAGAGATTCCAGGCCCTGAAACCCTGCGTATTGAGAGGATTCAATCCCCGTCGACTTACATAGTACTTCTAACTTGCTCAATTAATAGTGTAGGTTTCACCCGAGGACCCAAGAATAGCATGGGCTTATAGGGATCGCCGGGTCTGCTACTGAAGCAATTAAGAGACATTGAACCACATCAGGGACAGCCGGTGGACCCGCAAGGGTCTGGAAGGGTTCGTATCATTCAATGCGATTGCGGATTGGAAGACATTGGTGGGCCCAGGCGTTAGTGGGTCTACTAGATCCCCTTTCCAATTTTACGATTGGCTGACAATGCCGTTCTCATGGATCGGGCAATGGTGACTTTCACTCCCATTGAACTCCGGGAGATTTGCTAAGTTTGTGTGCTTCAGGAGGCGATTCTTACCCAAACTAACTCCACACTTTCTTTTCTTGACGTACGGCTTCTATTCTTATATATTCCTAGTCGATCCTTCCCTTCGATACCCTTCCCCTCCCTATATTGTTGATGTTATTTTGGTCTTCGTCCATTTTCTTTTTTTCCTAAAGTACCGTTAGACCTCCTTTTTCTTTCTTTCTTTCTTTTTTTTACAGTACAAATAGGCAGAAGGCAGTTCTTTCCTTCTCTTCCCGTCTCTACTCTTAACTCTCGCTCTTTTCATACTCGACAGAGCAACAATATCTTTCAAAATGCGTACCGCTGGCTTGCTTTCTCTCTTGCTCGCAGCTGTTCCCGCTGTGACCGCCGCGCGGGGTACTTTGGGTCTAGCCTTGGGTAACAAGAATCCCGACGGCACCTGCAAGTCCACTAGCGACTACGAAGCCGACTTCGATGCACTTAAGAGCTTGACTACTCTTGTCCGTATCTATTCCGCCAATGACTGCAACACTGCTGTGAACATCGTTCCTGCTGCCAAGAACAAGCAGTTCAAGGTCGTGTTGGGTGTCTGGTATGCTACACAATGTATAGTTCTTGGGTTTGTGCACAAATGTTAATGTACTTCTCTTACTAGGGCTGATTACGATGAATCTTTCAACAATGACCTCAACGTCCTGAAGAAGACTGTTCCCGGCAATGAGGATGTCGTCCACGCTATCACCGTCGGCTCTGAAACCCTTTACCGTAAAGGCCTCACCGCTCAGCAGCTCTTGACCAAGATCCAGCAGGTCCAGAATGCCTTCCCCAAGGTCACGGTTGGTACCGTCGACAGCTGGAACAAGTTCAACGATGGTACTGCTGATCCCATCGTCCAGGGAGGTGTTACTTACTTGTAAGTTTATCTATCTTATCCGCTCCCACGTCCATCTTAGCTGACCTCTTTAAAGCTTGGCCAACGGCTTCGCCTACTGGCAGGGCAAGAGCATCGACCAAGCTACCCAGACCTACTTCAGCGACATTGCTCAGGCTAAGGCACATATCGAGAAGGTTGCTGGCGATAAGGCGGACAACATTCGCATCGGCAATGGTGAAACTGGCTGGCCTACCGATGGTGGTTCTGACTATGGCCCGGCCAAGGCCAGCACCACGTCTGCTGAACGGTACTGGAAGGAGAGTGTTTGCGGCATGCTTGCTTGGGGTGTTGATGTCTTCTACTTCGAGGCTTTCGACGAGTCCTGGAAGCCCAAGAGCATTGGTGACAACGGCGAGTCCATGGATGAGACTCACTGGGGTCTCTTCGATGCCAACCGCAAGGCCAAGTTCGATCTGTCTTGCCCTAACTAAATCTGCGTTCGCTCTTTCTGAGGCATAGACGGTGTGGCTGGCCTTAGCCATCTACCTTGAAGTTCTCTTGTACCATATATTCAAGTCCTAAATAAACGGGCAATAAAACTCAGTCGCGCATATATACCTGAGAAAATCTGCAGGTCTCAGCGCATTGTTTTGCTTTCGACAATGATTTTAAGACTGTAAAAGTAGCTTTTTTCTCTCAGTTTGTAATGATAGTTCCATGAGAATAGAAACCTTAATTCTACTTGGAAGCATGGCATCTTCCAATAGGACAAAAGGAAGGTCGGAATGTAGTCTGGGCTGACTGTATCCGTACTTCCAACATTGAAAAAGGTAACTTAGTTAACAAGTGGGTAAGTTTACATAATCAATACTAGTTAACATACAGTCAGTATCTTACGTATTGGGTATGTATGGTATTCACTTAACCAAGGAACCGTGGTTTTTTGGGGGTGTTGATTTACCCCTGAATTGAAGACACGACCCAAAGAGAGGTGTTTATTTGTTTATGGGGTGCAGCCATCTCAGGGGCTGGCCTATTGACTTAGCTGACAGTCTCTGTGCACTCTGTAGGTCCCAAAAACATGCACCACATGCGGACACGGCTGTAAGCAATAGTGAAGCAACCCAAGCAATATGTGTGTGTGTTTCAACTGGAAAGAATACCTGTGTGTCTTGGTGCTTTGAGGGACCACTCACCCACCACTAAGATAGCAGTCTATAGATGATCAGATACCTTCCCAGGACAGTAAGTGCCAAATGAGACCTCATACCAATCATTGGTATGTGCATCAACCTGGAGGTATGCACTTACAGGTAAGTACTGCGTGTATTATAGTAGATGGCGGTCAACGCTCAAGTCCATAGAAGGAACTAGTCTTTACTTCCGGAGTACTACCGGTATATTCAGACTGTAAAATACTTTCCCCAACGGTCCGACTTTGAGGTTCGTCCGCCTATGATATTCTTCCTCGGCCGCTTTAAGTCTGAACTTGGAAGTTGGCTTGCGTTTAGTTCCTCAGGCTGATCGTGACATGGTCTGAGACCGATTATTAGATCCAAAAAAAAGACAAAAAGATCATTTAAAAAAAGAAGAATCGTCTATTATCTTCCAACCTCCCCTTAGTTCCGATTTCCTTCGCTCACTGTCCCAACTCGATCGACCTTGTCCTTCGTGTATGCGCCATGTCCAATATTTTCGCATACCCTAGGTATCTGTGATCCGTTTCTTCATTCGTTCTTCTGTCCAACCCCTGAAGAAGATCCGTTTGCCGCCAAAACACGCCCTCGCCGAAGCAAAATCGTGGTTCCACTTCAGCGTGCAATTCATCTCTTTTCCCTCTTACGTGTGCCGATCGGAGGTAATCTGCGAGGTGGACTCGATCTCGGTGGTTTAATTTCCATGCTTCAACATTCTGGGCGATAAGGAGAGCAGCAAGCAAGTGCTTGCTGCGGGAGTCGACACGGAAGGTGTGTGTTTATGCGTGTGTTATCGTGGCTACATCTTTTTTTTGATCATCGAGCCGTTCTTATGGATGATTCCAATCTGCTTCTTTTGCCATCCTCTCTTCTGTCACCGAATAAATCGACCCAGGAGCTAAGTTGTCAAATGTTCAATGCCTCTAGATCTAGACCCGTCCGTATCTTCCGCCAATTCGGCGCATTCTCTGCCGCTGCATTCCACAGACCCCTCCCGCCGGCCTGACGATTCATATTTGGCTACTCCATTGACATTAACCTTCACATCGCCAGGTGCGTCGAGCCTCTCGACCACTGGTTCCCCTGGCCGTCAGAACTCCCTGAGACATAGTAGTGCTACTTCGAACCCGCAGACAACCCTCCCCACTTTACCAAAGTATCGGACCGCTTGGGACTCGTCGACTACGTCTCCGGAAAACAAGAAGGCTGAGAGCAGTGTCTACTATACAACTGCCTGGGGATCCCCATATGCTGCACCCAGCCCTCGGAGACTCTCATGGTCATTAAGTCAGTACGCCGGAATTGATCGAGGTTCAGGAGCTAGCTCTCCGACTTCCATGCGCAGTGGTATCTACCACGGGTCTGAAACGAATAAACCCGAATTGGTCTTACCATCCGCCCCCGAAAGTTCGGCTGGACAGCCATACGGCAGTATTCGCAACCGTTCTCCAGGAAGAGACATATTTGGTCGAAGAGGCGGAAAGTCGATTAAGGATTTTACACAAGATTGGATCAATCAATACCTCTCGGGTCAGCCAAGGACCGAACGCAGTAACTGGTTGAGCGACGACTCGGGTAGCGAGGCCCCATCGTTCTTTACGGCACAGAACCACTTCGCGGACGATCCCTCTGACGACTGGCTCGGTTTAGAACAAGATAGGCGTGAAGAAGACCTACTTAGAACCCCAACGTTAGCCGATTTCACGAACCGAAGGGTGGGCACTGGCAACGGTGAAAGTAGCATAGCTCGCCAAAGAAATAAGGAATATCTCCACAGAAGAGCGGAGACAATACGACAGGAGGACTTCTGGGGGTTTGCATACGATAAAGACCCTCAACCCATCACCATGTCGGACGCAAAGGAGGCTCAGTTTTCCGCAGAGCTAGGGCACAAGGCATTGCCTTCGGTTGAGAAGCCGCTGCCCCCTCCTCCAGCAGAAGCTATGAACGAGGATTCTCTAGCTTTAGAATACTCGGCGAACTCAGAATCCAAAGTTGCGAAGGCGCCAGTTTCAGACAAGCCTGTGTCAACCACTACGCAAAGAACAAGAAAGAAACTCGCTTGGCGCGGGAAGACATGCGTCATCGCGCTTCCATTGGAAGACAAGCGAGGCAGCGAGGAATCCGGATACCGTCTATTGACCGCCGAAGACGTCGAGAAGCGCCTAAAATCTTGGGAGGAACAAGGTTATGATATTCAGGAATACAGCATCAGCGGACCAGGCGACCATTCACTAAGTCGCCCACCGTACCCTGATCCTACCGAGGCTCAGGAAGAGTGGAAGTCCCGGAGTTATGCTGTTTGCTTCCCAAATAAAGCGGTATGGGATTCATATGTCACCTTCCTTCAAGAAGAGAAGTTACGAGCGCTGGGTGTGTTTTCCGGCGATGACGATGTACAACCGTCAGTTTCACCCGCATCGGCCGCGAGGAGCCAGATGACGCCGTTCCCTGGTCTTGTCGCATCACCTCCAATCCCGACAGCATCTGCAGCTAGCAACCCGTTGTCTTTATCTCACCCTTTCTCGCCTCAAATGAGTCAGTCCACTAACGCCCGCAATGGTATGGGCTCTTTAACTTCCCCTGCGTCGCAGTTCGGTGTACAAACACCCTTTCTGGGCGTTGATCAGAACCTTCTCCCTGGATATCATATTCCTTTCCAACCTACGCCTCCTGCCCAGGGCTCTTTGACCCCCCAGAGTTTCTTCAATGCGCGTCAAGCAGGTGCACCCTCAACTCTCGCTGGCACTCTTCCGAACATGACCTCCATCTTATCGCCAGTCTCTCCGTTGCATGACCAGAGCGCGTTCCATCCTGGTCTGCACGAGCAAGCAGGGCTACCGAAAGAAAGTTTCACCAACCATATGATTCACGATATACAAGACAATATGACAGAAGGCCAGCTACTACGCCCAATACGTACCCCTATCGAAAACCCAGATAACTTTCACGCTTCGAATGTTGAAATTGCCCAACCCACGCCCCGTGGTCACAGCCGTGGCCACAATCTGAGCGAGACACTTCAGAAAGGTCTAGACCAAATTGCACAGTCCGACTATCACTTGGAGGAGTCGATAGAAAGACAAATGGATGAGGGCGACCGCGAACCTACTCACACTTTTGGTGGCTCAGACATATTGCAGTCTCGGTGGGCCCTGCCAAAGAATAACAATCACAATATCCAACATCTCCCTCAACATGTACATCAATATTATGGCGGAGCCTACCCAGGAGATAATATGCAGGAGGGTTCGGATATTGACACCAACCCGAGTCTTTCTGGAACACCTCATGGCCCCCTTGCAAATCATATACCTTGGCATGAACCCAAACCCAGTACTGGATCATATGGCGGCGGACACCGCTCGAAGCTTTCGTCTTCCACTTTGAATGTTGATGCGAAGGCATTTGATCCGACAGCACCAACGTCTTCACAGACTTTCCCATTCCAAGATAATTCCTTCCAATTCCCGACCGTGAACCATCCAATGTTTACGTTTGGCTCTGGTCCAGAGTTCAAACCGTCGGTGACTGCTCCTTCCTTTACACCAGGCGGTATAGACAACCAGGGTACTGAGACCGGTGGTTTCAAATTCTCACCCGGCCCCTTCAATGTTGCTGCCCCAGTTTTCAATCCAACCAACAACTTCTATCCGGCAGGATCCGAACAATCTACGGGTGTTAGGACCAAGATCTTTGACGACGCTGATGTCTCCCAGGCACAAAAGCCTTCTAAAAAGTCAAAGGCTATTCCAATCGTACGCCCTGATGATACTGAAGCGAAGAAAGATCAGGAAGAGGCAGCAGATGAGAATGGCCGATCAATTCCCACGGATCGCCACAAGCGTGCCCGCCATAGTCTTCAAGGTCCCGATGGAGAAGCTCAAATCAGAGTGTCGCATACTCTGACAGAAACCACTAATGCCCAAGCAACTCGAGCACCGAATACAACACACGCACATGCAGAGGGTAAAGAAAACACTTCACCTGTCAAGAGCGATGCCACCTCGGTGGAATCGACAGCGGTTCCAACTCAGGACGACAAATCCCAGGAGCGAAAAGACACCCCTGTCAGTGAAGCATCAACCTGGATGCCCTCCGATACCAAAGATGAGCTTGCAGCCGCAAATGCAGACTTTTTAAGGCAGGGACAGGTGCTAGGAAGCAACCCGGAAGCAGCTAGTGACGTGAAACACGACTCAAACTCATCACTAGCAAATGAGGCAACTGCCTCCCCTATTGAGTCAAAAAAGCAAGAGCAACCCTCGCAGGAATCCGTAGATGCTGGACTGAATGGTTCAGTGCTTTCGCCAGATGCCAAACCATTTGAATTCAAACCAGCCGTACCCGATTTTGTACCGATTGTTGCCGAACAGCCAAAACTTGCTTCGGAAGTCACAGCTAAGAAAAATGACCTCATGGCCTCGCAGTACGCTGCTGCAAGGCCGCCAGCTCCACCCAAGAAAGACGTATTGCCAATTGAGTCGGCCCAGCCTGGAACCAGCCCGACGAATGATGTGCCGATAACGAAAGCTCCTCAGCCTGAACCCGTCTTGGGACGCGGATCAGAGGAAGATTCCGATTCCCCTGATAATGAGGAACTGAATGCCGTCATGGAACAATTGAACGAGTACTCTGATGTTGGGATTGAAAGATTAAGCACGCCACATCCTGCGAATCGCGCTCTAGAATCCGCCGTAGCACCGTCGAAAGAGAAACGGCACGCCCACGCAGATATCAGGAGTGAAGCTCCTAGCCCTAGTCCAGGACGAGGTCTTATTTCTCAAGCATTAAATGTGCCAAAACTCGATTTCGATGCTCAGTCCCAATTCTCAGCTACCCCTTCGAAGAGCTTTGCCTCTGCTATGCACTCGCCCGTCCGACAGCTGGTCAACCGAAATGATCATCACATTAGCGATTGGGACGATGTAATTTCATCCGGCGAAGATGAGAAATTGGCAAATCGGAGCAGGTTTTTTGACCGCCGTATCCATGACCTTGTTGGCTCCGTTGTTGAAGAACGCCTGTCTCCTCTTGAACGTGCACTAGTAGCTATTGAGCAATCTGTGTCATCTATGACCTTTGGCTCCCAGAACAAATGGTCATGGAGTGCCTCTGTAGAGGGCGAGGATAGCGATGCTGACGACGAAGAGGAGTTTGAAGATCATGCCTCGTACAGAGATAGGTCACCCATCCGACAGAGAGGTCGAAAGTTTGACAAATTAAAGAACATTATCCTTGAAGCAATAGCAAGTCGCGACGCTGAGCATGCAACGGAAAAGCCTGCCACTTCCGAATTGGCGCAACTCCAGCAAAGTGTTACAGACCTTCAGGCCTTGACCCTACAAAAACTCGCACAGGACTCCACAGCCGATCTGAGAGAAATAATTGAAGAAGTTGTCTCAGTTCAGTTTAACCAGCAGAAATCCCGTCCCTCTGAAGCTGAAGAAATCGGCGCCGACAGCCTCATGCTTCAAATTGATGGCCTGAAGGAAATGCTGAGGGTGAGCGATGAACGGGCTGAAGAAGAATACAGGAAGCGCAGAGAGGCTCAAGACTCCGTTGTAGAACTTCAGCATCTTCTGAAAGTTGCTGAGGATATTTCTGCCCGCCACAGCGAAGCTGCTGAGTCTGCTGAAACCCGTCTGCTCCAGTTCAAGGAAGAAAAGATCCCTTATTTTGAACAGGTTCAGTCCAGGGCTAATGCACTTGAACAAGAGCATGCAAAGCTTAAGCTAACTCTAGCCGAAATTTCTTCAAAGAACATCTCCCTCGAAGGTACCCTAGATGAATACAGGTACTCTAGCGATCACTGGAAGCAGGAGAGCGAACAGTCGAAGACCGAGCTTGAAGAAGTGAAAGCTGACAACAAGAATCTGCGCGTCACTGTTGATCACATGAAATCTCGAATTGAGGAGGGATTGAGCGTACGACAAAACCTAAGCGAGAAAATCGACCGCCTTCAAGATGAGGTGGCCACTGTGACTCGGGACATTACTCGCGACCAGGCCTCATGGCGTAGGCGGGAAGAAGAGCATGTAGCCAGGCATAACGAACTTCAAGCAGCTTACAACCGAGAAGTGAAACTACGTGAGAAGCTTGAGGTCGATATCAGCGAGCTCGAACAGCAGGAGCGGGAAGCGGCGAAGTTGAAGTTTATTTTTGGACAGTCGCAACAAGAGAACGCAAGGCTAGAAGAGCTAGTGGCAAATCTCAGGATCGAGAACCATGACCTTGAAATCAAGGCAGCCCGCTTCGAACGCGAATTCAATGAGGCACGGGAGAGCAGTAGAGTTGAAATTCAGCGTACCAGAACCTCGTTGGAGGCCGATGTCGAGGCCGCTAACAGCCAAGTCAACATTGTCCGTGCTGAATTAGAAGCACAAATTCTGCGTCTCCAGAGTCAATTGGATAATGTCAGGCTCGACAGTGACACGGCACAACAACGCTACGAGATGCTGCTGGAGGAGGCCAATGAAACTAAGGCCAGCGCTGTGGCCTCAATGGCGGACTCCAAGGAGCTTGCTATGGAGGAGCAGCGTAGGCTGCATGAGCGCATCCTCAATGACCTTAGGGAGCGCCATGCTCGTGCCTTGCACAATGCATCTGAGGATAGGCAGCGAGCAGAATCTCATCTGATGGAACGTTTGGAACTTTCGGACGAGAGGGGCAAACATCTTCAGGATCGTGTTAACCATCTGGAAGAGAGGCTCGAGATCGCCCAATCTGCTGCTCGTGCAGCTGCTGAAGCCGCTCAGGCGGCAAAGGCAGCTCCTGTTGCATCATCTTCTGCACACGCTACATCCCCATCGATGTCATTCAGTAAGGGTACTATGGTTCCTGAGAAAATCTCTCCTCAGGCCTTGCGAGAGTCTATCTTTGTCCTGCAGGATCAACTTCAGCAGCGTGAGACACGCATCGAAGATCTCGAGCAAGAGGTTGCCTCTTTCGACAAGGATGCCCCGAACAAGCTCAAAGAGAAGGATACAGAAATCAACTGGCTACGTGAGCTTCTTGGAGTACGCATCGACGAACTACAGGATATCATCAAGACTTTGTCACAGCCATCGTTCGATTACAACTCCGTGCGTGATGCCGCGATCCGCTTGAAGGCCAATCTACAGATGCAGCAGCAAGTGAAAGAGAGGGCTCTTTCAGGACAAGGTTTCCCAAGCTTACCTTCTCTTTCAGAGTTGACCGCGTCACCGCGCTCTCTTCCTCTAGCTGCAGCAGCAGCATGGGGCAACTGGCGCAGGGGAAGAGAAAATCTGAATCCTAACACCTCTGAACAAACACCGTCCAAAACAAGCAACGCGACTGCTTTCTTATCTGGACTTCTGACGCCTCCTGGCTCCAACGTCCGACAAGCCTCTTCTAACGCCAACGCGCCTGCTACAGGAGGGTGGAGACGACCATCAGAAAGTCGCCCACCCAGAAGCCAAGATACTACCCCGAAGCAACCATCTGCACGCGCGAGCAGGATGCAAGAACTCCCAAGAACCCCTCCTCTCCTGCGAAGGTCAAGCTATGACCATGACGCCGAGCCTACTGACTACGGCGATGCCTCCTGGGCAGAAGAAAACGAGAGTACGGCTGATGGTCTCGTCTCTGCCTCACCCAGAGAGACAGGAGATGGTCCCTTTGGACCGCAAATAATTGCCTAGATTGTTTATATTTCCTATTCATCCTCCACTCTAGAATGGCAGATGATTGACACTGCATTCGAGAGCGGGTATCTTTACATGTGATATTATGCTGCATTTGATTTGGTTTCTTTTGATTCGAGTGATTTCTTTTGCGTTGTGTATTTGCGATCAAGCTTTTGTTGCCCTTAACGGCAGTGAGATTACGATCTTTTCCCCTTCACTTCTACACCTTCTCTTTACTTAATATTTATGGTCTCTGTCTTTCCCACCTGATACCAATACCGTCTGTATGAATTTGCGGCAATCTTTTGTACAATTCTTTTTCTTCCAATGTTTATAATGGACTCAAACAGTCGCTCGCTATCTCACTTCTCATCACTTTCTTTTCCCTTGTTCCAATAGTGATATGCTTGCGTCGCGCGTTACATCCCCACAGAACATATTTCAAGCATATTCGTCCGTTATCCCCTTTCCCCATCCATTGTACTAGCAGCATTGGTTGCTAGTGTATGTAGATACCCTTATTAATCAATTGGACATACAGTCATAAATTTAATCGCTTGCACTGTGGGCATAATCCAAGGGAACAGAATAAACTGTTACTCTGTATGTGTAAAATAATCTAATATGTTGCCGCTGATCTATCACATCACATTAAAAGTTGTATACAAATGTGGAAACCAGTCTATCCGAACGAAAAGAAAGAAGGAAGGAGAAGGAACATCTCAAACAAAGCCCCCTACACACTCCTCAATTTCCACTCTAGAACCTGTCCTCCCGAAAGCGCAGTAATAGTATACGCACCACTGGCATCCTCCTCTTTCCTAGACAGTCTCACCTCAAGACAGTCAACATCAACAGGAATCTTGTCCAAAAGCAATGGCCAAGAAGGCACAATATCCGGCGGCGGATACCTAGTATCAACACTCAACTTATCAGCCGGATCATTAGCCCGCTGATTGGGAAGTGAGGTCTTCTCCGTTGGCTGTTTGAATTTCTGTGGACCCGGTTGATACACTGTGGTACAGTTTTCAATGCAATAGATGTATATTGAGCCGCCCGAAACAATAGCGGGAGAGTAGTTTCCGCTTGGTTCGTAGAGGGCTAGGAGCTTGTTGTCGGGGGAGATGGAGAGGAGCGGGGAAGGGAAGGTTGCGGAGGGGAGGTTGACGGCGGACCAGCGGGCGAGGGTGTCCGTGAGGTTGTAGGATATGTGCTGGGAGGTGCATTTGCTGGGGGGAAGGGGAGGAGTGAGTTGTAGGGGGAGGCCTGGGGTTCGGGTGCCTGTTATTTTGTCGCCGAGGCGAAAGTAGGCTGATGGGAGGAGGCGGTGGATTTTGACAGTTTGGGTTTGAGGGTTGGATGTTAAGGGGGTTGCGAGGCCGATGCAGTAGCCGTGGATCACGCCGGATTGGAGAGAGGCGATAAAGTAGCGGGCTGGCTCTGTGGTGTCTTCTTGGGATGGTGATTGTGCTTGTTGTTGGGTTGTTGGGAATGAGGGAGGGAGGAGTCGGAGGCCTCTGAAGATTAGACGGTATTCGTCTTGTCCAGCAAGGGCCACCGAGAGAGCGGCTGAATCTAGATAGATTTGGTTGATGTTTGCTCGCCAGTAGTTGAGGTCGGGCTTGGTGTGTGCGAGGCTCGGACAGCCTAGGTAGCGTACTCGGGTGGGTTGGTGGACGGTTGTTTCCTTGCTGAGAGATACGCGAAGGAGAGCGTCATCGTCGGCGAATTCCAGGGAGTCGACGACACCGTCCGTGTCCTCGTAACGGCCTCTTGTCGTGCTGGTCAGCCAGCTATCGTGGCCTAGTACATATTCTGCGGGCGACGTGACATCGTCGCTTTGGTCGGTGCCGAGACTGTAGATCTGGATCGATCTCCCCAATCCTATTGCGATGAGGTCTCCTTGCGAAGAGACAGCAAGGCTTTGTTTTGCGTATCGCTGGTTGATCGACATGCAGCCTGCGCTTCCCCCTTCCAGCATGGCGCGACAGACGGAGGTCCATTGCGAACATAACGTTATCCCCCGGGAGTACTCCCATAGGCTCGTCGCATTGGCACGCTTGTATACGGTCGCTCGCCCTCCTTTCAGGCTTACTAGCTTCCAGCCATCAGTGGTTGTGGCAACCACTGTAGTAGGGGTGCATTCCTCGGGCAGTTCCCGTTGGGTCACTGTCTTCTGAACATTCTGTCGGTAGTGTAGTAGATTCAGCCGGGTGATCTGCGCAAAGTATGTAGTCCATTCGTCCTGTGTCAGGGTACTTATCGTTGGAGGTAAAGAGACCGGGACTTCCTGTAGAGCTTTCCTGAGCATGTACGGCGCCGACGCCGCACATCGCCAGGAGCGGCATGTCTGGCGTGCAGCAATGTACGTTTCCACATCAACGTGGAGGAGGATGGACTGGATGATCTCT
The DNA here is from genome assembly GCA_009176345.1 of Aspergillus leporis. Taxonomy (NCBI): domain Eukaryota; kingdom Fungi; phylum Ascomycota; class Eurotiomycetes; order Eurotiales; family Aspergillaceae; genus Aspergillus; species Aspergillus leporis. The sequence goes on along the minus strand of ML732216.1, from coordinate 152,900 downwards.
AGAGGGAGATACGCAGTCATTGTTTGCCAAAGAGGGAGAAGATAAAGAGGAAGAATCACGTATTTAGACTGAAAGATATATGATTAATGCTGCTTAGAGTGAAGGATGATGATAGGTGAAGCGGTATATATTTCATTGTTCTACCCCTATGCTTTCTTTTCGTCGGTGAGAAAGTGCTGAATATAAAGACTAGTCAAATACCGCGATAGCTGTCAAGGGTGCCCCTAGATAAGAGATCGACATCAGATGCGTGAACATATGATTCATTCCATGCTAACAAGGATGATGTGAAACGTCATCTGTATCGCGGTGTTACTATCAATTAGTGCGGATACTGCGTGCTTCTGGATCGACAGATGGGCGAATGACAGACTCGGCAGTCCCTTAGTTGCGTGATGGTGGGCCGATCGGAACTGCTGATAACTAAATATATTTCCCGACAGCAAAAGAAACATGCCGTGATCCGAAGGCCGTTGACACAAGAAACCTTATAACAACGGTCATTATGAGATCGTTTGGTGCTGATACCGTCACGGTTGGTGTTGTACAATGGTAAGAGTGCCTTCTTCTAGCGCCATACAGGGATTGTCCATACAGAAATTGGCGAGTTACACCTCATTCCATTTCTTGAAACTTGAATAAGCCGGGATATAGCGACTTAATAAGGAAACAGTCACCGACCATTTGCGGTGACTGTTCATGAATCAAGGTTCCAGTTGGGCACGACGATCCGACTCTTTTTCGTTTACCGCAAGTTTAAGAGATGTGCATCAGCCTCACTCAAGCTGCGAGCCGGAAGTACGGCGGTAATGGTTCGGTCGGACTCGGGGTTATGTCGGTGCTTATCTATGGCTCGTGCGACATTCATATTGCGCACTTCTGTTTGTCCTTTCGTAAAATGAGTTGACAACTCGCAAAAAGCCCCTAGACTGCTTGGACATCCGCTTCGTTGACGTCTAGTCTTAGCCCTCAAATGATTATATTCTTCTCTCGTTTGTATAAGTCTTTCAAGAGTTTCAGTTGGTTGACGCCCATACTCTGACGTGGAACGCTGTTCGGTAGATCGACTACGGCCTTCCTCATCAATGCCAAACCGACATGGCCAAAGAAGCCTACGATCCTCTCGGCAGAGGACTTGAGCATGGCCGAGAGCAGGATGAAATGTGTTTCTTGAATCTCGCTCGGGGGTATTGTCAGAATCTTATGCATCGCAAACCAAAACATAGTGTTGGGAAACGGATTTTTCCGTGGTGTTTTGCCGAAATTGCGCAGAGTTAGAGCAGCGAATCCAGCACCAAGGGCCATCATCCGGTCCGCATGGCTCTGTTCACTAATGTAAGGGCCCTCTGGTGCTTCTCGCCACCATCCTAAGGCACGCCTACCGCCCTCGGTTTTTTCGCTGCCGTAAAATCCCCAGAGTGCCGGACAGACGACGCGATACTTGGCCCACAGGATGTCAACCATATGATGACCTTTGTAGATAAAGGCGTCGGTGGAAAATATCTGCGCAGCTACAATGCCGACCGGCTCCGCATGGCCCTGGTTGATGGAGGCTTCGGTAATGAGAGACGAGATCAAACTCTTCGAAAATATATTCAAAGCGTAGATCAGAAGGGCCGGAACTTTGTTCTCTTCGGAATTGGCAATGTCGTCGGGCGGGAAGGCCATGAATTGGCGGATATCCACAGACGGCTCCGAGATAGAAACAGCTTTTTCGAGAGTTGCACGAATCTCTTGGAGCTAGAGGAGATGGTATAATCAGCTCCAGGGTCTCTAACTTCTCTCGAACAGGGTAATAACACGTACCTGGCCTTTGTTGGTCCCTTTCCCTTCTCGTAGTTGGCCAACACATTTTTTGATTGACCGACGGATGTCACCCATGTTTTGTTTGACTATGGCATTGGCTTTCCCTTCGTCCTTCAAGTATTGTCTAAATTTCTTGAGATGCTGGTGCAGCTCGACATAGCGGGCTTGCGCCTTGACCTCCTCCTCGGTTAGACGACTACCACCGACCCTCTTCTGCAGCGCTTCCTGTGCTTTTTGTGTCGCTTCCGCCTTGAGTCTGGCTGCTTCTTGTTCCGCCTTCTGAGTCTCTGCTTGGCGCTTTCGATTCTCGTCCTCCAATCGTTCCCGTTCTTTCCGTTCCTTTTCCTCTTGTGCTGCCTGTCGTTTCCTCTCCGCCTCTGCTTCCGCTTTCTTCCTAGCTTCCTCCGCTGCCTTTCGTTCGGCCTCGCGTCGTGTAGCTTCTTCCTGTTCACGGCGTAGCTTTTCCGCTCTAGCACGCTCAGCACGTTCCACCTCCCTGCTGGCTGCTTCTTCCTTGCGGCGGGCCTCTTCCTCTACCGCTCGCTGATGTACTCGCAAAGTCTCTTCGGCTTCTTCCAGCACTTGGTCATGTAGCTTGGCGACTTTGTCGAGAGCCGCATTATGTTGGGCTTCGAGTTCACTATCGATCCGATCAAGACTCTCGTAAAAAGAACGGCGCTCGTAGGCTTTGACTTTCTTCAACTCGGTATTGTGGAGCCGGAGCTGCTCTAGGTCCCTGGCAAGGTCTAGCACTAGTTGCCGGGATGGACTGTCCATATCTTGAGGGTAACTCAAGCGTCCCATTTTGTAACTGGTGTAGGTAATAGCAAGACTTTGTCGTCACGCGGTTGATGTTGCGGAACAAGTTGCGCGGGCGGACGAACAAAATGGAAAGTATCAATAGAGGCTCCAAGTGATGTCCAGGGAAGGATATCTAGTCAATCGGTCGGTTTGTGGTTTAGACCATAGCTTGTGAGGAGAGAAGAAACCGCAATTCGTTATCCAATGATTCTGCCCAATCTGGGAACACTTTTATTCCGGATGTCGAACTGTTAGGCTCAGGCAACCTGTCAGTCTCGTAGAACAAGTGACTCGCACAGTTTCGTAGGCAATAACGGAGGAGTTGACGTTGTTAGCTTGGTCTTTCCTATAGACTGGGGGGCGTCTCGGACTTCGAGAAAATCGCCGGTGAACTTTCCGAGGACCCTAGTAGGCGATTGGAATTTTTTTTAAAAAAAAGAACTTTCGTTATATAGAGATTGATGAGGTATGAAAACTACAAAAGAGTCTCACCAAGGAGTAGATATCTGCGAACAGCCTAATGAGGGATCTGGAGAGACGAACAGCTCTCCGATGGAATGGCTGGTACGCGATCTTTGTTTGCAATCGTATGCGGACGAACCACACGATGCGTAGTCATGCGATCATGTGACCCTTTCTTGCAGCCTGAGGTAGATACAGTGGGAGCCTTGTTGTTCGGGAATCGAATATTACCAAACAGCTCAAACTAGAGCTTCGGCTGGCGGCCCTTGGATCTACACCGACCGATTGCCCATAGTTCGGGCAGCCGTTCCTCGGTTTGAGGGCCGGAAATGGGGCCTATTTGCATCATCGAACATCATGAGATTGTTGAGCTTCGAAAAGTTAAGCCCATCGGTCAGTTGACCAGAACCTACGTTCTCCGATCAGAGAGACATTCTTACCCTGATGTTTCGGTATTAGATTGCGGATTAATTTGTCTCTCACAATACGAGCAACGAAAATACACTGGAAAATGTCGTTGTCCAATCTCAGTCTTGTCAGGAGTCCCGCCAACAGCTATTATGGATCTCTGGGGACCAGAAAGAAGGCAACTATTGGACCGGTCGCAGCATAAGGAGGGATTATCAGTACAGATGGATACGTACCGTGCCAGGATGAATATTCTGGCAGGCTTGTAAGATGGTAATAATACGCTGATACCGACTAGCTAGTCTGTTCTTAGGCTAATAGGTAATGGTCGGAGATCACCCAAGGTAGGTAGTAAAGAGTTACCTACCTTACTACTTTGAATATGTAATACGTCTTCTGATTTGAACATGCAGTCCAAGATTCAAGCGGCTCATTAACATGGGGGTAGAGTAAATATTTAAGATGGAGAAGAAATATCCTTAGTTTGGCTTTTCATATTGTCTCTCGTTAGGCTTTTAAAGGATGTGTTTTCCTAATTTGAACCTAAGCTGTAGCAGCTTTTTTTTCCAAGGAGGATTTAAGGGAAAAAGGGAAAAAAGACAGACTCAACTACCAGTGACAGGAGTTGAACCAAGATACAATAACTTCTGACCCATTGGGCAGACCCTTGGTATTGTCTTCCAGAATATGGTAAGTCTACCTGAATAATGACAGCTAAAGTAGCTCAAGCCCAGTCCCAGCTTTTTTTCGCCTCCGACTTTGTCGTGCCAGTTATCAATTGCTAACCACCAGTGATAATGGTAGTCATTGACAGGTAGACAATAGAGATTCTCTTATTTTCAAATTAGTTATTTATTCAGCGAAGGTTGATATAATCAATTGATTATTTTTTTTTTTTGTTTCATATAATATTATTGGATATTTACTTGTTTATTCTTCTTCCAATCATTTGACTGTTTCCTGTTTCTGTCTTGTCGTATTTTCCCCCACATCTCTTTTTTTGGGGTACTTCTATACTGAACTTACTGTATGGGTTGTATTGTTCTCTCGACCTGATTTGATTCGCATTATTATACCATTACCACCACCACTACACTTACCTGCTCTCTGCCACTAACTCCATCTTCTTTTCTCTCTTCAATCTTCATCCTCTTTCGTCTTTCTTCCTTACCCTCTTCTTTTCTCTTCATCTCCCTCTCTTTTCCCTTTGATTTCCCCTCCCTCTTTCCTCTTAAAGCAACTTCCCCGATCATTCCTTCAGGACTATCAATTAAATCACCTTTGACGCTATCAGATTCTTTGTCTGTGTCATTCTCTCTTCGTGATCAGGTACTTCGTTGCTTCTACTTCGTATATTTTGATCCACCGTGAGAAAAGGGAAACCCAACGTATCAATCTTTCCACCGGGGGATGAGCTTATTGCCCTCAGAAGAAAGGCGCCAACTCAACAGCTTCTGATCTTGCCCCCCTTTTTCTTCATCTGAACTATTTAGGAGAGGCTCCGATCTCTTCCGTACAATCCACATCAATTAGGAAAATATTTTCTTCCAAAAGAAATAAAAAAAAGCAAGCGAAAGCGACCAGCGTTCGCCAGTCTCACTGGAAAGAAAAGAATTCGGAAACAAAGGAATTTCGAAGCTTTTGGGGGTTTCAGTCCGTGGTGTGGCCTGTATGGCAATTTGGGGTCAACCGTCAGCTTTCCATCCGCTTACCTATTCGGTTCCCCTCTCTGCTTTCCTCCAAACCCCCCCCCCCCCCCCATTCGTCAAGCTTCATCCTCTCCTTCGGTCTCTGATTTAGAGACTATTCCTCCGGCATTCGCCCATTACAACCCTTTTTTTTGATTGAATATATTCTGCTTCTTGGGAGTTCATTCGCCACCCACTCCCTTTTTGTTTTTGTTTTTTTCTTTTTTCTTTGCGGGTTGATTGTTTCACTTGTATAAAAGGCAACTCCCTCTTCGTGCGAAAAGGGGGAAAGGAGGCGAGATCGAAAAAAGACGTCATACAGTAACATTCCTCAACGTCGGACGATCATTTTACAGGTAAGCATAAGCATCCTGAGAGAATTTGCCGTTTTTATGGACGAGTACCCCACAATCTGAGCCTCCTATTCACCGACAATCTGGTGCTTGCCTCTTGCCTCACCCGTTCCCTTACTCCTTGCAATGATCTTGTCCTTAGGCCAGGCAACTGCCATGGGATCATCGCAGCTTCCATTTGTCCATAATGCCCCTCTACTATCTCGTTCGCTCTCTTCCCTTTTCAAATCCGCCGTGGCATTCCCTCGGTCACCCGTCCTTTACTCTCATCTCCCCGCAACTACTAACCTATCGTTTCTCTACCTAGTATACTACTCATAACCGTTTGACCTTGTTCTCAACTTTTCCCTCGGTCGGCCTGTGTCGCAAACAGCCTCCCGACGAGCCATTCTTGAACACTCCCTTGTCATCGGCGCGAAGACATCATCCCCTATACACATAGTCCGTTCTCTTTTTATCTGGGAAGATGGATCAACAGGGTCAATCCGGGGTTCCCGGTCCAGCTGGACGCAAGCTCCATATAGCTCATCGGAGAAGTCCATCAGAGTTAACCCCCCTCATGAGTATGTGTGAACTAAGACCAAAGTCTTCCCCCGTTTCACCAATTGGAGCCGTTCACTAATGGTTTTGATTGTAGTGGAGCAGTTGGCGATTCAGCAACAGATCGAGCTGCTTCAGCAGCAACAACAACAAATTGCAGCTACCCACCAACAGTATGTTAACATGGGGCTCCTACAGCCTCAGCAATTGGGTCAAGTCCAAGCTTTCTCTCCTTCACTTCAAGGTGGTGGTGCGTCCATGGGTGGAGTTTCCCCTCAGATCAATGCGTTCCAATTCCCCCAACTTGCTCAGCAACAGCTCGGCGTACCGATGAACAGTCCCGGTCAACATTCGCACCGTCGCAACCAGTCAGCTCTCCCTGGCCTTGGCATGGGTCCTCCTCCAGCTCCATCTTCAGGGGCTTCAGGGTATTCTGACTACAACCAGCCTCAGGGCAACCAGCCAAAGAATGATAATGGAGGTCACGGTCGTGGCCGAGGAGGACCTCCGGGTGGTGGTGGTGGTCACCAACGACGTCACTCACTTGCGCTGCCCGAAGCTAAGAAGGCCGCAGAACTTGCTCAGCAGAAGAGGACAGCCTCCGGTTTCCAGTTCCCTATTCCCGGTTCTGTACCTGAGTCATCCGATAATGCAGCTGGCTCAGAGGATAGGTCTACCCCTTCTACGACACCGGCGCCCCAAGGCCTGGGTCTTCACCGAGCCGGCAACATTCGGACTGGTGGTCATGGTCGGAGTCAATCTATGGCTGTCGGCAGTAACCGAGGCTCACTGTCTGGCCGTGGTGCTGGTGGATTCCAGTTCCCTCAGTCGAACGATTCCGAGAACCCACGTCGCGGAAGCCAGCAAGGCCATGCTCGGACTTCTTCTCGGAACTTCGACGGTAACTGGCGCCAACCGAACAACCAGGGTCAGGATCAGCAGAAGAGTTTTGGACAACAGGGCGGCGGCTTCCAGCCTGGTCACCGTGCCCGTGCATCAATGAATCAGTCGATCAGCTCGATCGGTTCGTTCCAGTATCCTGGCCAGCCGCAGCTCATCCAACTTCCCCAAGGCCAGGTCGTCATGGCCTCCCCACAGATGTTCGGCGGCGGTCAACAGCTGAACCCACTGCAGCTTGCACAACTCCAGGCTCTTCAGCAAAATGGGCAACTGAACGGTCAAGGACTCGGCGGTCTTCAAGCTAGCCAGCACGCTCCTCCCCAGATGTCTGCTCAACAACAGCAGCAGCAGCAGCAGCAACAGCGGAAGACTTTGTTCACCCCGTATCTGCCACAGGCCAACCTGCCGGCGCTGTTGAGCAACGGTCAACTCGTAGCCGGTATTCTGCGGGTCAACAAGAAGAACCGCTCTGACGCCTACGTCACAAGTCCAGATCTTGAAGCAGATATCTTCATTTGCGGTAGCAAAGATCGGAATCGTGCTCTCGAAGGTGACTACGTTGCCATAGAACTACTGGATGTGGATGAAGTATGGTCTCAGAAGAGAGAAAAGGAAGAGAAGAAGAAGCGTAAAGACATCACAGACGCACGGGCCGGCAGCAACGCGGGAACCGATAAGCTCTCCCGGTCTGACTCCGGCGCTAAAGGAGACCGCCAGGAGGTCGGACCCGACGGCAGCATCCGCCGGCGCGGCAGTCTTCGCCAGCGCCCAACGCAGAAGAAGAACGATGATGTCGAAGTGGAGGGACAGAGTCTACTCCTCGTCGAGGAGGACGAGATTAGCGATGAGCAGAAGCCATTGTACGCCGGCCATGTCGTGGCTGTGATTGAACGCATCGCCGGGCAGATGTTCTCGGGCACTCTCGGACTCCTCCGTCCCAGTAGTCAGGCGACGAAGGAGAAGCAAGAGGCTGAGCGGCTGGCCAGAGATGGCCCTCACGGCCGTTCGCAGCACGACCGTCAGCAGGACAAGCCGAAGATTGTCTGGTTCAAGCCTACTGACAAGCGTGTACCCTTAATTGCTATCCCTACAGAACAGGCACCTCGCGATTTCGTCGAGAAACACCAGGAATATGCCAACCGCATTTTTGTTGCCTGCATTAAACGGTGGCCCATCACGTCTTTGCATCCTTTCGGGACCCTTGTGGAGCAGTTAGGTGAAATGGGCGACCTGAGAGTCGAGACCGATGCGCTCCTCCGTGACAACAACTTCGGTTCTGATGAGTTCTCTGACGCTGTCCTCAAGAGCATTGGCTGGGAGGACTGGTCAGTTGCTAGCCAGAGTGATGCTCTTCTCGCCTCTCGCCGGGACTTCCGTCAGGAAACAACTTTCACTGTCGTTCCCAGTGGAACCAAGCAACTGGAGAATGCCTACCATTTCAAGTCTCTTGGGAATGGCAAAGTCGAGATTGGAATCCACGTCACTGACATTGCTTACTTCGTCAAGGCTAACTCCTTGGTTGACCGTGAAGCTAAGAAACGAGGCACTGCCGTCCATCTCGTTGACCGACTAGTTAATTTACTACCTCTTCGCATCTCCACAGAGCTCTGTTCCTTGCTTCCTGGAGAGGACCGCCTGACGGTCAGTGTCGTTATTAAGGCCAATCCCGAGACAGGCGCCGTTGACGACGATATCTGGATTGGCAAGGGCATTATTAGGAATACCGGCAGGCTAAATTACGAGGAGGTTGATGCTGTGGTCCAGGGAGCTTCAGACCTTTCCGTGCCTGAAATAAAGGCTGACACTCTTCGGGCGTTATACGTAAGTACCTCTCAATTTTCGCCCGCCCAGGCGGGGGTTATTCCCTTGGCTAACAAAAATACTATAGGCCGTGGCTTCGAAATTCCGCGAAGCGAGGTTCGGTAACCGCGTGTCTAATATACCTCCTTTGCGGCTACTGTATCAGACGGATGACGAGAACGTGCCGGTCGAAAACAACATCTTCAACTCCTCGCCCGTACGGGATATCGTCGAGGAACTAAGCCACAAAGCCAACTTCTTCGTTGCTCGCAAGCTGGTGGCTGCTCTGCCTGAGAAGGCTTTCCTCCGTCACCAACCATCACCAAATGTGCGCCGCCTCCACTCATTCATTGACAGAATGAATAGGCTTGGCTATGAATTGGACTCTACTAGTAGCGGCACCTTGCAGAGCAGTCTCTGCAAAGTCCAGGATGATGATATACGCAAGGTTTGTGTTCTTCCCCATGGAATGGGATGAAGGGAGAATGTGTCATCCCCCACATCTTGATACTTTTACAATGCAGTTTTACTAATCTACTACAGGGAATGGAAACTCTTCTGGTTAAAGCTATGCAGCGTGCTAAATACTATGTTGCCAACAATGGGCAGGATGAGCAGCATCACTACACTTTGAACCTACCAGTCTACACCCATTTCACTAATCCAGCTCGCCGCTACGCTGATATTGTGGTCCATCGTCAGTTGGAGGCAATTTTGTCCGACGGTGCTGTTGAATTTTCGGATGACGTTGAAGCTCTTACCAAGACTGCGGACCTTTGCAATACCAAGAAGGATTCTGCGCACAATGCGCAGGAGCAGAGCGTTCATATTGAAGCGTGCCGCAACATGGATAAAAAGAGACAGGAAATTGGCGGTGATCTCATTAGTGAGGGTATAGTCCTCTGCGTTTATGAGTCTGCTTTCGACGTCCTTATTCCAGAATATGGCTTCGAGAAGCGTGTCCACTGTGACCAGTTGCCCTTGAAGAAGGCCGAATTCCGTAAGGACTCTCGTGTCTTGGAACTTTACTGGGAGAAGGGTGTGCCATCCTCTGCGTATATCCCCGAGGATGAACGACCAAAGCCAGGGAGCTCCCGTGCTGCTCAGGCTGCAGCGGCTGCGCGTGAAGCAGAGGCTGCAAGAGAACGTGCTCGTGAGAGGGAAGAAGCTATGCGGAAGCAGACCGAGACCGGAACAATGTCTGCTGACGATGTGGACGCTCTTTTCGATGATGATGACGACGACGTCTCCGAGGTCGCCGAGATGGCGGCAGGTGTATCGCTAAACTCATCTGCCGACCGCTCCACCCAGAGCATGCCACCTTCTCCAACTCGCAACGGCCATCTTCAGCAGTCGCCCCACAGGACCCGATCTGATCCGAAGATCGCAACTTCCACCAGCGATGCTCCCGAAGCGAAGTTGACCAACAAGGAGAAGTACCTGCAGCTTTTCAAGCTCAGGGAAGAGGACGGAGAGTATATTCAAGACGTCATCGAGATGACCCGGGTTCCCATCATCCTCAAGACTGATCTGTCCAAGAGCCCTCCGTATGTGTTCCCTAGTTTGTCTGCATATGTACTCCTCGACTAACCTTTACTCGCAGATGTCTTACTATTCGTTCTGTGAACCCCTACGCTCTGTAAAAAGGTCTGAGGCTTAACTGAGCGCCGTCGAACATGTGTTTGCATGCTTACGTCTACCGATTTTGGCCTGTTCGGTAGTTCTATAAGAACGGTCGTATATTGTTATACTGGCTGTCCGGCAGTTCCGTCATATTTATTACCACTGATGTCACATGGCTCTTGTGTGGACCATTACGGATCCCTCCTTTTTCTACTGGTAATATTGCTTTAATTGTCTAGCGTGTTAAATTTGTTATCTTCATTATAATGCTTGTGAGCTCCCAAACTTGCAGAATTGTTTCACTACACCAGTTGCCTTGTGTCACTTATATCGGTCACAGCATTGCTCATGGGAAAGGGTCTATGGTCAAACTTGGAAGTATACTACTCCTCACATAGGGAGCGACTTCAAGAGCCTAAAGGTTTATTGACGACGGGGATTGGGGAATCAGAGACAGGGGGCCGCATCTTCATTATTAGTGTGGATCGAAGATCGATCGTGAGGAGCCTGAGAAAAATTTGACTATCCGTTTTTAGATGTTGCATATCTCAATCGTAAACGAGGCGGTTTCGGACGATCGTTTCTTACGGTGCCTTAGCTGTAGGGCAGGAAGGGTAGTTACGTAGCATACAACAGTTAACAGCATACCTTTTCATGCTGCAGATATGTAGTGTTTCATCTTATAATGTATCGCTCTTCACAGCCCTAAGCGACGCGTGACCGCATTATGTATCATAACAACCGAGGGATATCGGAAGAAATTTCCCAACAAATATGCAAAAGCCCTTCCAAACAGTGCAATGCTCCTAGAACAAGAATGCAGCCAATATGCCGACACCATTACAAGCATAACTTCCATGTAAACGCCAGCTCTAATCGTTCTCCTCAATGTAAAAGAATCAAAGAAAGTATATCAAGAATGGCGAGATACAATGCTCAGCCACGAAATCGATTATAGTCTGCGAATACCTATGCGAGGCTTCGGCTTTTTCACATTCGGAGCTGATACTTTTCGTGTACCAGAGACTGGCTTTGACGCTTTTGAACTTGATGGGGCAGGTGTAGAAGACTGGGCGAGTAGAGTTGGAGAGCAAGTTGGATGTGCTTTTTTAGAAGCTAGGCCTAACTCTTTCGGACCGCTCAGGAGGCCATGATTCTCCTTGCCATCCCCGCAGTCCGGCTCCTGGGCATCTTCAAAGATCTTGACCTCTTCCCGTATGCGCCCTGACGAGTTGACCCCCTTACAGCGAACGGACAACTTCGGCGATTTCCGCTGTGGGGAAGAAGAGTGGTCTGGGACGTCACCGTGATGGTTCGCAGCAATGTTCTTCTCGGAAGCAGTCATTCCGTCCACTTCGCTGTCGTCTGAGTCCATTTCGAAAGGGTCTGTGTCGATAGGTAGTGTTAGAACGGATAGGGGTCGTTTGCCAAGAGCGTTTTTCCTAGGGCTTGGGGGAGCGAATTTGACAGGGACCGGCGATAGCAACGGATCATTCTCCTTACTGGCGTTGGATGGACACTCAGATTCAACGTCTGAGATTGCTATGTCAACCTCCTGATAGCTGTTATCTGGCTGTCGCTCTTCGGCTCGGTTCTCCGTGTCCTGGCCATCGGACTGCTGTGACCGTCCATTCTTCCAGGTGTTCTTCTTCATCGTCACAGGTTGCACTCGCGTTCCCTTTCGTGTACGTAACAAGCGAGGCTCCTCTTGCTCGGGGATTGTCGTTCCAGCGTCCTCCCCCTTCGTCTTCGCCTCCGCCACCGCACTCTTCAAATCCACCGGCACCAAAGCATGAATAGACGTCATCAATTTAGCCTGTCGCGCGAAGGCCTCGTAGTTCTCCTGAAGCAGCGCCCCAGCCGTGGAATTCAGCGCCGAGTCCGGATTCGGGTAAATAAGCAAGCAAGAAATTGTCTGTTCATAAATCCCTGTCAGTCAGGCACATGTTCTTTCTCCCATAGCAAAACATGATATAGAGGGAATGGGATAAGCAAACTCACAACCAAAACATCTTTCAATGTCAAAGTCGACTTCCAATCCCGTTTGAGGGTGTTGACGCACACGGCTCCCGTCGACTCCTCCACGTTAGGGTGCCATATGCGGGTTTTGAATGTCGCCTTCGGCGGGCTTTTGGGATAGTCGTCTGGCATCTTTAGGTGGACTCGCCATAGGCCATGGGAGTATGGCGTACCCTGTGGTCCGGCCAGAAGGGTTGTGAGTTGTGTGAGGTCATCGTTTGAGTCTTCTGAGGGGAAGAGGTAGTTGGGTGGTAGGTCAGAGTGTAGGGCTGCGTGGTCCGCTGCGAGGCGTTTTAGACCTGAGGGCTGGGGCTGAGATAATGTTAATGAATTGTTCCTTTTTCCTCTTTATCGTAAATCAATCGCTTGAATCAAGCGGTATTTTGAACAACTCACCATGTTGTTTTCTCCGAATTATCAAAGCAGAGGTAAAAAAGTACCTCCTTTAAGCTCCGGGCTCAACAAGAGACGATAAATTGGCAGCGTTTTATGGGATACCTTGCAGATCCGGCCAACTATAATCCCAATATGATCCAACTAAGGGTATATCCCGTCTATAAAGGGCGGTTTAAAAGCAGTGGATAAGAAATGCGGCTCGGGAACCAGACTTTGGGCAATCGGTTGCCCCCGACAGCTTTTGTTTTGATGATATGAAGCTGACGGCACTATGCCTGATACGGTCGTTCCATGGGTGCACAAACAATGGCGCGTGGGTTTGTCATGTGACTGACGCGTGGGTGCGCGTTTTAGGAAATGCTATTGATTTTCAAGCTCGACTCTTGATTGGATAGGGGATCTGCTCTACCATTCTACCTCGGTAGTGATATATGTAGGATTATTGATTCGGGCTTATGGGTTTATGATAGTGGGGTCGCGGAGTTATTGGATTAGACCATGAATAATCTATTTACTCTATATGTATAAATGGGGTAGGGTCTGTCCACATTGTTCTTGTTCTCGTTCTTGTTTACCTCGCATGGTCTTGAAAGGGTGGTTTTTCGACAGCTTCCATTTGATAAGGAGGAGTTCCGAATTCAAACCCGGAGTGTCTGTGCCCGGTAGGTACAGTACCTGCGTGACTCGGAGGGTATCCGATGCAAACACGGGTTGACATTGACAGTCGAGGTGTGAGTTATGTACATCGATGTACATGTACGCCTGTATTTATGTCTATCAATATTTGCGTTAGGAGTTCTTAGACATGTTATCTACTTACTTGTTGGACTAGTTGCCCTTTGTCTCCATTAGCCTAATTTGTGCCGGGACGATCCATGATGATATCCCTCATGCACGTACCGAGTGTACCGGATCTACGAGTAGGCATTGCCTGTACCCTAAATCATTGGGACATATGACAGAACAAATGTCAAGGGTGAAATGATCGTTTCTTTAATGACCGATACAGATTTACTCCTTGGGTGGGCTCACCGGTCTAGACTTGATACTGGCTCGAAATTAAGCCATCTACCCTTCACGTTAAGTTGATCCACATTTATTGGCCCCGCCTCTCCTTCTTTTGTCGTGACTCGTTGCTCCTTCCCTTATTTGCCGTCTCGTGTATGATATCTCTCAGTGATGGATCTCACTGGCTACTGCGAATGTGAGGTACTTCGACGTCTCGGGCTTCGTGGTTTTATCATTGAAGATTTCTGGCTGCTTCCGTGCAACTCGGGCTTGGTTGAGATAAGTTTCTATATCTACTACACGATACTTCGCATGGTCAAATTGATATCAAATGTGATACTTGAAACTAAATCGTCATGACGGACTTCCTCAGAACATGGAATTCCTATTTACCCGTAACCTCATTATGGTATTATGATTAAACTTTGATGGAGAAAGACAAGTTTCATATGTGCGCAGCGAATATTAAGCGACTCTTGTGTAACAGCGGCGACTTAAACGGCAGAAGAGAAAAGCAAAGGAACAGAAAGAAAACGCCCTTCCCAGCAATGATACATATGGAATATGGAGATGTAAATCGCAGTATCCGTATGCCTCATGCTAATTGTTCCGTCGGTGTCGGACGTGGGTGGTCCACGGACAACAGGGTCGCTTAGGGCACATTGATCCTTGAGAGCGGAAGCGACCTTATCAAGGACCAAGCGTCAGGTCGATTCCATTCAGAGAAGAGCGGCGATGGCAGCACCGGCGATCAGCCCGAGAGGGCCGGCGGTGGCCATGGGGACAGCGGCGCCGGAAGAGGTGCTGGAGGCAGCGGAGCTAGACTTAGAGGAGGAGCCCTTGGTGCTTGTAGACTCCTCGGCGGACTTCGTCTTTGTGGAGGTGGAAGTCGAAGTGACACCGGAGGAGCTCACACCAGCGCTGCTAGAGCGGGTAGCGAAAGTAGAGGAGCCAGCCTGGCTGGAGCCGGTGACAGCACCGGAGGACGCACCGGCAGTGGGGGTAGTAGGAGCATCAGTGCCAGAGGCGGAGGGGATCACAGGCTGAGAGGTGAGAGTGGGAACGGTAGTGCCGGTGCCGGTGCCAGTGCCGGTCTCAACGGGAGTCTCGACAGGAGTCTCAGTGGGGGTAGAGGTAGTCTCAACGCCAGTGACAGTCTCCTGCTACAGTGATAGTCAGGTCAGTATACTGGGATGGTCAAGGATGCTCAAAGGAGAGGGAGAGGCTTTATTCTTACAGGAGCAGAAGAAGACTGAGCAGCAGCCACAGCGGCGAAGGCAGCGAGGATGATAGATGCACGCATTTTGACGTTTAGAGTAGATCCGTTGATCAATTAGATGATAATACCGTTATGGAGAGGATCGAGGATGATGGCACTCAATGAGAATCAAGCGAGTGTAACTGATGGAAGAAGTATTCAACGAGTGTAGGGGTTGTTTTATATTACTCTAGGAAAGAAAAAGGGTCAACAAAGGTGACAGGGCGCAGGGGCGTCTTTAAATAGACAAAGAACGGGTGGTGGTGGTAATAATAAATAATATTGGGGAAGGAAGGCAGAAAGGGAATTATAGTCTCATACGGATAAAATAATAATAATAATCAAAAAATCAAAAAAAGAAATATAATACATTAATACTAATATTAATACAATCACCACATGTGAGCACTTTGACTTCCAGACCAAAGATCGACTAGGTGTCAAATCATCCTCTCCCATCAGCCCTGTCTACGCCTCTAGTGGCAATCGTATCTGTAGGTAGGGGTCCACTCATTTCTCAAGAAGGGTCGGCCTAAAAGGTACGGTGCTGCTGGTCTGTACCTACAAAAAGTAAAAATCTTGCCCCGTTTCCCGACCAGCCTCCCAGTTGGGGGCACTTTGCTGAGACAAGACACTGAATGACTGAGTCTAGGGCATCGTTAGTCTAAGCCCTGTCGACAGGATCATAACCATCGGGTAATGAGAATCAAAAAATATCCTTGTCATTGGCGAGAATTCCTCCTCAAACACACCTCGAAGGTTTGGAGGTTGCGTATGCTTCATACTATTTTTGGAGACCACCACAACACATCGTCAGCTGTTGGATCCACTGCCTTACGGGCCGATGACCAATCACATGATGGCTCTATACATTTCAAACAGTCCTTCCCATCAGAACTGGTAGATTCAGGCGAAGCTCTGGTTCCTTTTTTTTTCTTATTTGGTTTGGTTTTCTTTTCCTTTTTCTTCCTCCCTCTTTCTCTTTTGGTCTGGTCTCGCCTTCTTTTTTTTCTTTCCAACGTCCCTCAATTCTCTTCTGTGTTAATTCATTCCTAGTATACAATATTAATCCTTGCGGAATACTCAAATCCATCCATAGATATAGAACCTGTCTATACATAGTCTGGCACCTTTTTAAATCCCTATCTTATAAGCCAATAGTAAGATTCTTTCACTCGTCATCAATAGTACACGTAATGAGTCAATTTTCTACTTTAGCCCTTGACAAGAGAGAAAAACACACACATCCACATACAGGCACAGGGGAAAAAAAATAGACATATTACTAGTAAAGACTCAAAGAGTTGCCGGGCACTCTTTTTAGTTGACAAACAAGACTTTGCCCAAGAGGATCGGAGAGCTTTAACCAATGCACCTGTCCCATGTCTGATCCGCATGGGCTAAGAAACGGGACGACCGATAATCTAATTTATTCCCGAAGGGGTTTAGTCACCCGGGGCATGGTCTCAGCCTCCCGTGTCGACTCCTTCAACCTGAGTCAAGCCACCACCTCTGTCTCTCCTCGGGAATGGAGAATGAATGGGATGGCGCGATGGGCCTTACAGTACGTGTACAAGGTTCCAGTACGTTCGAGGCTTGAGCCTCGATCTGGCCCCGTACCGCCACCTTACTGCCGTGTGTGACCCTACCTCTTGTACACATCCCGCTTTATTGATCAGGTTGCTGTTGTTGGTGGTGGTTCACGCGACAGCCGTCTCTTGCCACTGTATTGTATGTGCAGGGTGTACTTGCCATTGAGTAAGTACGTAGTGGAACCTCCTCTAGGAGATCCTACTAATCTACCCTGTAACCCTTTACATAGAAATTACAATCCAACTGAGGTGTCTACGTATGCAAACATATGCCAAGTGGTTGTCGATCAACTCTTCCCATCCAAGACATGGGCAACAAGGGCTAGAAAGTTCTCTAGGTCACTCCCGTAAGGTACCAACCTCGTACTCAGTACAGGGCGCTGTAATACATAGAAACAATGGATCAATCCAACCCTAACCCCTGTACTTAAAAAGAAAAGTGCCAGCTGCCAAGTAATCCATGAGCTGGGCAGAATTAATTACTAACAATGCAAGGCAAGGGAAAGAATGTCAACATGAATTTCAGTTCGGTCAATGGAGTAAAAGAAAAAAGTTATGGATGACCATGTCCACTGGACATTCAAAACGGACGAAACAATATTCATGAAAAAGGTGTTCCAATTTTATTTACCTTGTTTTCTATTCTGGACCGGGGGTGATGGCACTACTACATTATCGATGGCTGACTTTTGTTCTTTTTTTTTTTTTTTTTTGTCCTCCCCTTCAAATGTTTCTTGTCTCCATCAATCTGCCGCATGGGTGGAGTCTGGCAATTTATGGTGATAATATTATTATGGGTACCCTATTGTTCTTTATTTTTCTCAGGGTATGTAACACAGAAATAATCACAGATGGGAACTGCTTTGTACCCCATACCTCCCGGCTACCCTGTCTCAAAGACGTGTGGGAACTTTTTCTATCTTTGTCCTCAGCTCGTGCGGCCTTGAGTGGCCCCTTTGACCCTCGAGGCCCACAAATGGTTTGATTAGATTGTCGTTCCTCCACTGCCGGCTTTCTAGGTAGTTTCGACATTTGGAGTATATTAGCAATGAGTTTACGAGAGGTTCTAGCGGACACTGATAGGATAGGGCTATTCTCTGATACTGCCTAGAAACTTATACGCGCTGCATCATTGACAGTATAGTAGATCGGTAGAGCCTCGGGGCTACTCTCAGCCTGGGACGTTGGTGCAACTACTGGCATACTTTCTTTGATTGGCTTGTCAGCGAGGGTGCCTTCCTTCGGTTCATGCCGTTCTTGCGTAACCACTCATCGTTCGCCGTTAGTAACTCGAAGCCAACCGTGTACATACTCCGTCCACGGTAGACCTATGCTTTTTGTCCCCACAGTTCGGACGAATGATAGAGTCGGTCTCGAAGCATCACTCTTAGCTACGCTGAAGGGCGCCGAGGGCGCGAGATTTCAAGCCTTTCAAGGAGGCTACCGGATGTCTCTTCGAAAGACTCCGCGTCCGTCGACATTATATAGCTGGACGCGATACTTTCTGCAGTAAGTATGAAACCAAAGCTGAGAAAGGCTATTGTCGGTGGATGGGAAGCAGACGACTGCCTAGTCCCGGTGTGAAACCTACGATACTAATTCTAGGATATAGTGCCCTGGTAGGATATCGATAGTCTTCACTAGATCCAGGTTGAGGAAGACTGCAGGGTTGGATCGGCAGAGAAACATGGGAAAAAGAATTTGATGAGTTAACCACGGCCATACGTTCATGGAGCATCGGGGAAGATCGGTTGGGTTATCTGTGCTTGTGGTGTCTAGTGGTGTTTATGTTCTTGGCTGAGACATGCTCCATTTCTTCGGTTTGGTCCGCCGTCTGGTCAATCGGGGTGTGGTGTCAGGTCAGGCTGGGTTGTTGTTGATATATGGTGCGTTGATCGCCTTGAAGGTGTTGTTGGGCTTTGTTTTAAGATGAAGCGATTGTATTGTTTGGCTATGTTAGGCAAGACGGCGATTTTAGTATAGGGTTTCATGTGGTGGTTCAATTGCAGGAAGCTGTGGCTATAGGGTAAGTGAGTCATTCATGCGACTCTTGGGGTCAGCGTGCATTCTCCTGACCCCACACATGTTCTTGAAAGTGTAAGCGTCCGCAATAATCGAGATGATGCCATGGACGTTCTGAAGAGTGTCAGATTAGAATGAGCCGTCTTACCTTAAATCGACGATAGACATGGTGGCCAGTTGACTAGTGATCTCAGAGTAGCGAAAACAGCAGCAGACCGTATAGCTGGTAGCACCAATTCGTACGTAGAATAAACCACCAAAGACTTGAGGATGAAGCACCCTTTAAGTCTACCATATCAGGGACTGCTTCCTAGTCAGTACTCGTTTGGTCTAACCCTACTATCCCAGCGGGCACAACCTCGCAATCGACTATCTCAGAAGTAGCGCAGCAGCGCATGGAAGCAGGGCAAGGGGCAATCGCAGGTTCATTACTCTTTAACAAAAATAACTATATATGCCAGGTGTCACCAGGCAGCCCTTTATACCAATTCACTATAGCAAAATTCACCTATCATTCCTTAACAGGGTCTTCACCCCGGACCCAATCCGCAAATTCTTTCCGCTTAGCCTAGTAAAGTCAGCAGGTACGTTCTCACAACTTGGACCGAATTCCACGGCAGAGGGAGAATATCACTCACCCGTACATCCCAGAAGCCATACCTCTCCTCTAACCTCCGGAACGGATTCTGGGCGCCACCCTCCTTCTCAATCTCCCCAGCCCACTGGCTCCAACTAATCGGCTTCAATTTGGGTGCGCCCAAGACCAGACCCACTGACACGAGGACGAGGGATACTAGAGCTTCGATGACGATATCTTGGGGGAGAGCGGTAGAAGCGGATGAAAGACGGACATTGCTGTACAGTACTGTATGCTCGTGTGCAGAGTAACCCCTGGAATTCCAGATATCGGTAAGCACTTCTATTGCAGATACAGCAGTATTGCCTGGAGAGGTACGGAATGGCGGTCCTTACGCATGGCCAAGTAGGATGAGTCCGAAGAACGTGATTAGACGTGATACGAAGGCCATAGTCACCGGTGTGGCCTAGTCAATTGGGAGAGTCTAATCCCTTGAGGCTCCAGAGTGTCCCTCTGCTTCTGCCAGGGAACTAGTTACCTTTGAGATGTTTCTGGAGTGATTGATTTCGTCGGCATCAGCCAAGCTTAGTAGTGATGTTAACTTCCGTTCCGGAGCAGGCTAGCTTCTACGGTAGACCCTTAAGACCACTTGTGCATATCTGTCTGGCTTCCCACAAACCCCACGTTCATGAAAAGCCCAACGGCCCAAGTCAAATTTAGGTTGGGCATCATTATTTAGCCACTTGTGGACATTAATTACATTCAAGCGTTGCATACTATGTAAGTATTTCTACTAGGTATGAAACGCAGCCATGCATTAAGATTAGGGGTATTTTGATTATTTCTTTTGATTTCATCAAAACGACCGGACAATACCCGGTCGAATTCTAGTTATTTAGATTCATGACTTTAATTTCCGTTCAATAACATCAAATATTCCTTCATCACACCATTCAGTTCTTTTCATAAACGGCATTTCATTTACAGCTTCTGCATAGCAGCAATGTCGGTGGACTGGACGTGATCCTCGTCCTCCTCAATTTCCTGCTGGAGCTCGTCAAGGGAGATCTTCTCATCCTCAACGACAAGGTTGATCTGGAGCTTCTTGATACCGAAGCCAACAGCAACCCACTTAGAGGCACCCCAGACGAGACCGTCCTTCTCAATGGCACGGACGTTGGCCTCCAACTCCTCCAGGTTGGTCTCATCATCTAGAAATCGGTCAGCATTCGCAGATATATCATAAAGAGCGGGGGCTACATACCCCAAGGCTTGACTTCAAGAGTCACAATAGACTTGGCAACGGGCTTAGGCTTGGCCTCCTTCTTCTTCTTGTACTCAGCAAGACGAGCCTCACGCTCAGCGACGACGGAAGGATCCTCCTCCTCCTCATCAGAGCCGAAAAGGTCCATGTCGTCATCCTCTTCGGGCTTGTCTTTAGGGTTGGTGGGGAGCTCGGTAGACTCGGGGCCATAGGTGGTGTAGGCCTTGGAGGAGTCACCAGGAAGAGTGGAGAACTCAGACTCGTATGAAGCAATGTGCTTGTACCAGCGAGCAACGTTAGGGTACTTCTCGGCGTCAGGAGCGCCGGAGAAGGCCTTGAAAGTCACGACATCGGCCTGAGAAGGAGCATCGCTAGTTGCCAGTTAGTCACGAGTGATTCTAGGACCGGTGTGGGCTTGAAGTCCAGTAACAGGCAATAAACAGCAGATAGCAAATTCTTTTTTTTTTCCTGGTGATCAGAAACGCGATTGCTCGCAATTGTGTCAAATCTTGCAGCGGGGTCTTAAGCCGCCTCATAAACACGGACCAATTTTTTTCATCATACAAACAGGAACAACAAGCACAAAAAGAATACATAATTGAGATAATCCGGAGTGACTTACCCAATAACGTAGCTCTTGTTGGCGAAGAAGCTGTTGGCAACTGAGGGGTAACATTAGTTACTGAGACCATCAACAGAAGAAAGAGAAAAGCGAAGGGGAAAAGATGAAAAGGTAAGAATACGTACGAGTAAGGCCAGCTTCAGAAACAAAGTCAGTGAAACCCATTGTGAATAATGATTTATGTGAAGAATATGTGGTTGGATTGGAAAGTAAGGGGGAGGAAGAGGAGTAATAAATAGGAGTAGGAGGGGAAAGGTGTTCGAAATCAATTTTTTTCGGCAGAAGATCCACTGGTGCTGTGAAATTTTTCGGCGGCGCCAAAAAGCCCCTCGATTGGTGCTCACGTGATAATGACGGAGCTCGTCAGACTAGTAGAGCTTCCGCCACTCATAGTCGCCGCCGCGGTGGAGCTTTCGAGAAGCATCATGATGCTTGGGGTTGCCGGGGTATATAGGCATGTCATAGTCTGCTTGCATGGACAGATGACCCTGGTTAGCACCGAGAAGTTAAACCACCCAATTCGCTAATCTCGAAACCATTGCTAAATAACAGCCATGGCGTCAAGGTTGTTCACTCGAGGTCGGCTGCTTCGCTCGCCAGCTCTATCATCGCTGAATCGTACATTCCGCCCTACTCAACAATTACGGTTACCTTCACAGGCTCGGATCATCCCTTCCCTCGTAACGAAAACATCCTTATTCCAGCCGATATATCTGGTTCGTAATTACGCCAATGGACGACCTCATCCTCCCGGTGGCACCCATCGTATGAACTTGGGAGGTGAGCCGGAAAAGTCAGCGTTGGAACAATTTGGCGTCGATCTTACTGCGAAGGCGAAGGCAGGCAAATTGGATCCCGTCATAGGAAGGGATTCTGAAATTCATCGAACCATACAAATCTTGTCAAGACGGACGAAAAACAATCCAGTGCTTATAGGAGCTGCGGGTACTGGTAAAACGGCAGTCTTGGAGGGTCTCGCCCAAAGAATTGTCCAGGGAGATGTCCCGGAAAGTATCAAAGACAAGCGTGTCATCTCCCTAGATCTAGGCTCGCTCATTGCGGGTGCCAAGTTCAGAGGTGACTTCGAAGAGCGCTTGAAATCTGTTCTCAAAGAGGTTGAGGAGGCACAAGGCGGTGTGATTCTTTTCATCGACGAACTCCATATTTTGCTTGGTTTAGGAAAGGCAGAAGGCAGCATTGATGCCAGCAACCTTCTGAAACCAGCACTTTCTAGGGGCGACCTTCAGTGTTGCGGCGCTACCACCCTGAATGAATATAGATTGATTGAGAAAGATGTCGCCTTAGCGAGACGATTCCAGCCGATCATGGTCGGAGAGCCGTCTGTTGCTGCCACCATATCGATCTTGCGTGGTATCAAGAACAAGTACGAAGTCCATCACGGTGTGAGAATCACGGACGGCGCCTTGGTGGCGGCAGCTACTTACAGTAACCGCTATATCACCGATCGCTTCCTTCCCGACAAGGCCATTGATCTGGTAGACGAGGCTGCCTCAGCCCTACGACTGCAGCAAGAGTCGAAACCGGATGTCATCCGAGAGTTGGACCGCGATATCACCACTATCCAGATTGAGCTCGAATCACTGCGCAAGGAAACCGATGTGAGCAGCCGTGAAAGGCGAGAAAAATTACAAGAAGACTTGAAATCTAAACAAGAAGAAGCGGCTAAATTGACTGAGGTCTGGGAGAAAGAGAAAGCGGAAATTGAGACTCTCAAGCGCACCAAAGAGGACCTAGAGCTTGCTCGTTTCGAACTTGAACAGGCTCAAAGAGAAGGAAACTTCGCAAAAGCTGGAGAATTGAGATACTCTAAGATCCCCAGTCTTGAGGCCCAGCTACCGAAGGAAGGTGAAGAGCAAGCCACAGGGCCTCAGGCTTTAATCCATGACTCTGTTACCCCAGATGATATTGCGAATGTTGTCTCCCGGACCACGGGTATTCCTGTCAATAAGCTCATGGCTGGAGATGTTGAGAAGTTGATTCGGATGGAGGACACGCTACGGCAGTCTGTTCGTGGTCAGGATGAAGCGCTTTCTGCAGTCGCCAATGCAGTCCGTATGCAGAGGGCAGGCCTTAGTGGAGAAAACCGGCCACTTGCATCATTCATGTTCCTTGGCCCTACAGGCGTTGGAAAGACTGAACTGTGCAAGAAAATGGCTGAGTTCCTGTTCTCCACTGAGACTGCTGTTGTAAGATTCGACATGAGCGAGTTCCAAGAAAAGCACACAATCAGTCGCTTGATTGGCTCTCCCGCCGGTTACGTGGGCTACGATGATGCCGGCCAGCTCACGGAGGCCGTCAGACGGAAACCGTACGCAGTTTTGCTGTTCGATGAATTTGAAAAAGCTCATCGAGACATATCTGCCTTGCTGCTGCAAGTCTTGGATGAGGGCTTCCTCACGGATGCGCAGGGGCACAAAGTTGATTTCAGGAACACCCTCATTGTCCTCACCTCCAACCTTGGAGCCGATATTCTTGTAGGCTCCGATCCGCTGCATTCTCACAAACTTTCCGAGGGAGACGAAGTCTCTCCTCAAATCAAGAAAGCCGTCATGGATGTTGTGCAACATGCATACCCGCCAGAATTTCTCAATCGGATCGACGAGTTCATCATTTTCAAGAGACTCTCTCGAGAAGCTCTTAGGGGCATTGTTGATATAAGGCTTAAGGAGCTTCAGTCCAGACTCGATGACAGGAGAATAACTTTACAAGTGGACAGCGATATCAAGGATTGGCTCTGCGAAAGGGGCTATGACCCCAGATATGGTGCCCGCCCTCTTAACCGCCTGATTGCGAAGGAAATTGGTAACAGGCTAGCCGACAGGATCATTCGTGGTGAAGTCATTTCCGGACAATCTGCCCATGTCTCATTAAACGCTGATAAGAGTGGACTTGAAGTCACCGCGCAAGGAACAATGGCCGCAGATGCAACGAACTCAACATACCCAACAGAGGCCGAAAACCCATAAACCTGTTGATATATACATTTTTTTTTTGGCTCCTCTTCTTTTTCTCTCCTCGGCGTCAGACAAATTTGGCGGGGTTGATTGGTCTAAAATAGTGTCTTTGGAATATTCACTCTTCACGATGTCTATGTATAATAACGAGATCTCCACTTTGGGATATATGTACATTACTATATGACCCTTTAATTTATATTTGTATATGTTTCTTGATCAGTATGTCCCCACTGCAATACCTTCTCGAGCTTCTGCACTATGGCAATCATAGGTCACGCCTTACCGGCCAAGGCCTACGACTTTCTCACGTTACCTGAGTGTAAATTCGCAACCACAATTACTTTCATTAATAATCACAATCACCAGAATTCATCTCTTGAAGCCCTTCAAAGCAAAAGCAATGGAACACTACGCGAAGAAAAGGCGAACAGCATATGACCCATATGTTACTCCACACTCCCTTAATTCTAGGATTAGCCACCACAGTGATACACGATCAAGTGCCTCCCACAATCCTCCTTTGAGTTCATCAGGATCCCCTGTATCGAGAAAACCTTTGGCCAGTGGTACTGAAGGCCGTGGATTTGATGAGTCGATACAACAGCTCGCTGAAGACGACCTTGATCAAGTAATGGTAGCCGTTGACATGAGGGAATCTGGCACGATTGGCTGCTCATACTACTCGGCTCAAGAAGAGACACTCTACTTGTTGGGAGACATGCCATCAGCTGGGATCGAAATACTTCACAGCTGTGCGTTGAAGTATAACCTACCATATCAATATAGAATACTAACAGGCCCCTAGTGATCATCCAGACTAAGCCCACCGTTCTTTTACTTTCACCACGCGTTGACTATCTCCATTCACCAAAGACACATGGATCTGAACGAGAAAGTAGTAAGATTAGGAATACGAGACGATTCAAGTTTGGAAAGTTGACCTTGCGTGACCAGGTAACCAAATTTACCTTCCATACCAGCTCGATGTCCGTCCATCCCAAGAATTTAGCTATCCCAACGCGAAGAATAAGCTAGCAGCACTAGAGATATCCTCGGAGCACGAGAAACGTATCCGGTTCTTGGTGCCCCATAATGGGCTGATCGATCCTGAGCAAATGGACACTGAGAGCCTCGATTTCACATTGCAAGATGGCAGGCTTCTACACATGTCTAGTTCGATCGACATGGAGAATAAGGTAACTATTGGGTGTGCAGGCGCTGTTCTCACTCACCTTCAACGACGGAGAGCAACGACATCTACAGCAAGCAATGAAGCTTCAGCATATTTCCAGGTGCACGCTGTCGAAATGCTCAGCTTACACGGAACGATGTATGTCACTACCTCCTGACTGATGAAAACAGGGATCTTACATGTGCCTAGGTTCCTAAATGAAAGAACACTGTTGGCACTTCAGATAATGGAGTCGGAGTCACATCCCAGCATGGTTAATCAGGGGCCAGGAAGGAAGTTATCTTGCTCTAAGGAAGCTCTTTCCGTATACGGCTTATTCCAGCGCTTTGCTTATTGCCCTCAGGGACGGAACCGGCTTAAGCAGATTTTTCTTCGTCCCAGTATTGAGGCAGATACTATACGCAAACGACATGCCTTTATTAGCGTATATCTACGGCCAGACAATTACAACGCGCTAAATAAGCTCTCAAAAAGCCTGAAACATATAAAAAATCTCCACCATGTCACGGTCAACCTTCGGAAAGGGATCAGTACAGGAAGTGGGAAAATAACGGGCTTCAAGACCACAGTATGGGCCACATTATTAGCTGTATGTAAGGGAGATTGGGATGATCCCAGGGGCAGTGACTTATATAACCTATAGTTTGCTTTCTATGGTATCGATATCCATGATGCCCTCAAGGAGACCGCTGCTGGAAATGAATTGGCTTTGGTTAACCAAGTGAGCATAATACATTGATAATTTCGTGTATACTAACAGCTTTAGGCTCTTCGGGTTTTCGAGGCGGCTCAGCTATACAGAGTTGGGAGTATGATTCAAGAGATAGTAAGAACCTAAATTACCTTGAAAGAGCATCTACTCAGGGCTATAGGTCGATATTGATAGCTCCGAGGAGCAGGGTCGAACTGTGGTGAAACCAGGATTAGACAGGGAACTTGACAAATTGAAAGACAGCTATGATGGTCTAAGCAACTTGTTGAAGCAGGTTGCGATAGAGATCGCGGATACCATTCCTGAAAGCCTTGACATCGATGTGAATGTGATATACTTCCCCCAGCTTGGCTTCAACATCGCAATCCCGCTGAACGATATGGGTGAGGCTGCATTTGCGGGCTCCAGTGATGATTGGGAGCTCATTTTTGTCACCGAAAACCGGGCATACTTCAAGGATTTTAGGATGAGGGAGATGGATTGTAAGTTAGGTGACATATACGGGCTTATATGCGGTATGTGCTGGCTTTCTTGGTATAAATATAACAAGTTAACCCCTCGACAACCTAAAAGAAAAAGAGATCGAAATCGTCTATGAGCTAGCGCAAAAAGTACTTCAGTACGAAAAGGTACTTTTAGAGGCATCGGATATTTGCGGTCATATTGATAGGCAAGGACTTTGCTCATATATTATCTGCAGACGACTGATATTCACAGCCTCCTTGCAATGACACAAGCAGCAAGTTTCTATAGGTTGACATGCCCAAAACTAACACAGGCAAATGTTATCAACATCAAGGGGGGCCGGTAAAATCAAGAAAATAAAATGTTTATTCGGTGCTTACTAACATTTCAAAAGCCATCTACTCCAGGAGTTAACAGTCTCCTCATACGTGCCAAACGATACCCTCTTAGTTGGTGGAAAGCCAGGATCATGGATTCCAAGCTCTTCATACCAGGCGCCAAAGTCCAACTCTGTGCTCGAAACAGTGAATACTCCAAGCATGTTGTTATTGACTGGCCCGAACTATTCTGGAAAGAGCGTGTATATGAAGCAGGTAAGCACGGCAACACCAACAGAGGCCCTCATTTCGTAATGAAAACCAGGTTGGTTTGATCGTTTATTTAGCGCAGGTGGGAAGGTATGTACAGGTGTAGATTACCCAGCTTTATTCGAAGGAATAGCTGAGTATGGTAGCTTCGTCCCAGCTGAAAGTGCCGAAATGGGCATAA
This sequence comes from Aspergillus leporis, assembly GCA_009176345.1. Lineage (NCBI taxonomy): Eukaryota > Fungi > Ascomycota > Eurotiomycetes > Eurotiales > Aspergillaceae > Aspergillus > Aspergillus leporis. The sequence continues at coordinate 125,646 of ML732216.1, read as the reverse complement.
CAGATAAGATTCTGGTCAAGTCAAACAGTCAAGACAGTGTCTCTCAGGTAAGAGAAGCAATTGGCTTGTGTTGTACTGGCATAAAGGCTCATGTTGGTGTAGATACAGAGCACATTCATGAACGATTTGCAGCAGATATCATTTGACTTGAAACAGATGACTAAACGTAGCTTGCTTATAATAGATGAGTTTGGAAAGGGCACCGGTGAGAGCGGTTTGTTATACCCAGCTTTTCTTTTTAGCAAATCAGAAGCTAAAGAGTGATGTTTTTGATAGATGGCATTGGGTTAGTCTGCGGAATCCTCAAGTATTTACTGGAACTCGAGGGTGCACCGAAAGTCATCGCTGCAACACATTTCCATGAAATACTGGAAAATGAGTATCTCAAACCCGGGCCCCGACTGTTGCTTGGCCATATGGAGGTTCAGGTCTGCGAAAGATCCCGCAATGCGGAAGACCAAATCACCTATCTCTATAAGTCCGTCCCAAGGCAAGCTGAGGGCGAATACAAACCATCAGACCAGTTTCCTAACAAAGGATTGGCATAGTTTCCGCCTGGGCCGGAGCGACAAGAGCTATGGATCAATGTGCGTTCACACTTGGGCATGACAATCTGATCACGCATCTAACGAGCATAAATGAGATAGTTGCGCTGCACTAAATGGAATCAACCAGACAATCGTTGATCGTGCAAATGAGCTTGCGTCTCTCGCTGTTCGTGGAGAGAACCTGGCCGCTGCCTGTGCTATGTTGTCTGCTGAGCAAATGCGCGCTTTGGAAGATGCGGTATGAGTGATACTCGAGCCTAATGGTCTTGTAAAAGTCTGTCATGCATATGCTGACGCTATCGGATAGGACATGCTTGCAAGAAAATTCCTAAGTCTAGATTTGTCGTCGGAGGAAGGCTCTGGGGCTGTGAGTGATATGCTGGATGCGCTTGCTTGAATGAGAGAAAATGGTATACGAGAGTTCATCTCAGATGATCCTTCTCCTGCATTTTTCTCTTGTTTGCTCGATACCTCTATTGACACCATTTGGTTCAATCGGAAGCTCATAAGAAAGGAAAATGATTTAATTGTTACCAAGACCTGTCTGCTTTCAACAACACACTGAGCAGAAAAAGCAAACTCGAGCGAAATTTATCATATGAATTATATATGTACACACAAATCCTTTTTGATATCACAAAATTGAACGCCCAAACTATGTGTATCCAATCATGCCACAGAGAAAGAAAGGAGGAAAATCTATAGCTTGACACTTTTAACCAGGTTCTTCTTGATACCAGTGAGCTCACCACCATAACCGCCACGGCCTTCACCACCCTTGTATGTCTGGCGGATGCTGTTCAGCTTCTTCTTCTTGTCTTCGAATCTCTTCCTCTTCTTGACACGAGGATTGCGAGAATCCTTGCTTCGCTTGGCTGCTAGACCCTTGTTCTTCTGGATCTGGTAGGTGATGGCTCGTTTGCCGTCTGGTCCAATTTCCTCTTGGAATGCTACCTGGCCTCCCTCGCGAGCTGCAGCGGCGTGAGCTTCAGCACGCGCCTTCTTGTCATCCTTACGCTGCTTGGAACGTGAAGCAATCATATCATAATAACCATCGTCGTCTGACTGATCACCTCTAAGCTCATTGGCAACCCGATGGTCTTCGTCGTCACTGTTACCGCCCAGCAATTCTGAGCCCTTGGGCTGCTGTTTACCACGCTTCTCAGCTTCGGCGTTCAACCGAGCCTGACGATCTCTCAAACGTTCACGATAAGGTATATCCGCATCTCCACCAGCGTCGCGACCAGCCGCAGTGCGCTTGTTCGCCTTTTGTGCAAGTTGAGAAGTATAGAAACGAAGGGAACGTTTTTGCTTGGCTTTCTCCTCAGCCTCCTTAGCAGTAAGAGCATCCTCATCACCAAAATCAGAGTCATCGGCATCCTTAGCGGATTGTTTAACCTTCTGAGAAACTCTCTTCTTGCCTGGCTTAGTGACAAGGCTCGAGAGATCTGCGAGATTAGCCTCTGTCTCCCGTAGTCTCTCTGCCCTTCGAGCCTCTGCCTCTGCTTGTGCTTCTTCAGCCGCGCGCTGTGCTTTAGAAATCTTTTCCTTCTTCTTCTTAGGAAGTTGCGCCTCTTTGTTCTTCTTGCTTGGCTTCTTGGCGACAAGCGCCTCTTCCACTTCCCTCTCCATCTCTTCCTCAAACTCCGAGACTTCGGGATCGGTGAGGTCTTTAACAGACTCCCAAAGTTTGCGAAATTTCACTAATGAACCCATGACAGGATGTGATCGTAGTTGGGCCGGTGATAAGGGAGCCGGGCTTCCAGACGCATCACGAGACGATGTCAAAAGCATGAAATACATAGTAATAGTACCAAGGTAGGCCGTCAGAGCACGGTGCTTAACCACAGCAGCCGGCGCGACTTCCGCATCCTTGCTAGCTTTGGCGGTTTCAGCAGCTTCGGTGAGCGTCTGATGCGTTGCCTGAAGGTCGACGAAGTCATTTGCCAACGGCTCGAACTCGGGGTATCTCGACTTCAGAAATTTTAGCTTTTCCTCGGTGCTCATATCATCTGTGATTTCCAACTGTGGGAGCACTTCCGTTACTACCCCGGTGTCGTCTTCCCCGTCTTCTTGAGCCTGGCCGGATTCGACCCACTCGGTTTCGTCAAAACCAAAGTCTGCCTCATTCATAGCTGACAAATGCTTCTGTTGAAGTCTCTTAGCTTCCTCCTCTTCCTCGAGAGCATCCGCTTCCGTTTCGATCTGATCCGCATTGTAAAGGTCCTTCTTGGATGAGCCCCAAGCAGCAATACCCTCCTCGTCCTCCTCATCGGAAGCGTCAGAACCGCCACGGCGCTTGGTTCCAGGACGTAAGAGTTCTTCGTCATCTATCTCGTCCTCATCATCTTGATCATCATCTTCGTCCATGTCCTCGTCGTCTAAGTCGTCTTCATCCACCGACTCGTAACCCATGATTTCTTCATCGGAAGGCTGGAGCAATTCCTCTATCCAAACGCCCAGTCAGTATGTTATGATAACCAAGGCAAGCCGGGTAAACTGACCGTCCTGAGTCACCTTCCTTCGTCTCTTCGCCTCTGGTGCTTCCTCCAGTAGGACTTGATCCCGACCAGCTTGGAAATCATCCTCGGAGTCGTCGAATCTCTCCTCAATGTTGAATTTCGTACGTTCTGGGGCAGTGGCATTTCTGGCCGCAGGACGACCACTGGCCTTTCTTTTACCCATGACCAAACTTTTGATAAATTAAAAAAAAAAAAAATTATCTAGTCCAACCCAACCTGCCGAGTCGATAAAAGTCCGCGATAAAAATTTGGGAGCGACACTCACCGCCTTATACGCACTAGGCTCCGATAGGCAATGTTTGCGCTGTTTGACGTGTAATCCGAATTGTTACAGGTGAAACGCCACCATTCGGGATAACCCCCACTGTGTTTGACTGTATGTATGTTTGTGACCGTTGTCGTGAACGGAAGCTCCTTCTGGAAAATTGATAACTTCCACGCAAAGAGGAAGTAGCAAGTCCGAATTGCAACCTCCATTGTCTATATAAGACCCTCGCCTCCAAGTTCCTTAATCCCATGCATCAAGCACTATCCATCATCTCCAACGACCTAACTCCCACTAAGTTGGGAGTTTCGGTCATTCTCTGTGGTTTCTTATACACAATTACCAAGATGTTTGGTTTCGGATCTCGGAATGAGTTCGTTGTGGAGGGTAGAGTACGTTACCATCTTCCCCCTAAGCCCAAATAACAAATAACTTACTAATCAATTGTATCATATAGACCGTGGTGATCACGGGTGGTTCTGAGGGTATGGGCAAGGCTGTCGCCTGTCAGCTTGCCGCAAAGGGTGCAAACATTGTCCTTGTTGCACGCACCGTCAAGAAGCTCCAGGACGCGCTTGATGATGTCAAGGTAAAGTATCTGTATACATATGCACTACGTCAGAAAATGCTGACCTTCCCTAGGCGGCGGCTGCCGATGTGAATAGGCAAAGGTTTCATTACATCAGTGCCGACCTTCAGAATGCCGCACAATGCGAGCAGATTATTGAGGAAGTTACTGAGTGGAATGATGGGCTGCCTCCCGACGTTGTGTGGTGCTGCGCGGGTTACTGCAATCCTGGGTATTTCATTGACACCCCGGTCCAGACGCTGAGAGATCAGATGGATACAGTGTACTGGACGGCTGCAAACACGGCCCATGCGACGTTAAAGAAGTGGCTTGTGCCTGTCGCACCCAGTAATCAGAAGCCAATACCCCGAAGGCACCTTATCTTTACATGTTCCACACTAGCCTTTGTGCCTATTGCTGGATATGGACCTTACTCCCCCGCAAAGGCGGCAATTCGTGCTCTATCCGACACCCTGAATCAAGAAATTGAGATATATAACGGTACTCGCCAATCAAAATCGCAAATCAATGCTACATCTGCCGACGTCAAAATCCATACCGTCTTTCCGATGGGAATCCTTAGCCCTGGTTTCGACAACGAACAGAAGATGAAACCTGAACTGACAAAGCAATTGGAGGCCGCTGACAAACCACAAACGCCGAATGAGGTCGCGAGTATAACGATTCGGGCATTAGAGAAAGGCGAATATCTCATTACTACGATGTTTGTTGGTCACATAATGAAGGGAAGCGCTATGGGAGGCAGCCCAAGGAACTCTACTATCCGCGATACTTTGACCAGCTGGCTCAGTAGCTTGGCATTCTTGCAAGTAATTCCTGATCTCCGAAAGCAAGCTTGGAATTGGGGGGTGAAGAACGGTATCCCATCGTCGATTTCCAAGTAAGGCGCGGTGTTGGGGCACGATATGTTTTGTTGTCTGGTGCATACCTAATTCGATACCCATGAGCATCCTTATTTGCTTATCCTCACTGTACTTACTTATCATTGGTGTTCCTGCGAGTGGAGAGATCACCTCATGAATTGTTCCTGCCCCTCCTTCCTTGTACTTCAAGCCGTACCTACATTAGATCCAAGCTAGACATGTGCCTTGCTCATATTCTTGCCCTCCTTGCTTCAAACATTGAGGACTTTGATGTGTAGAACGGTGCCCAGCGGTCTGGGTCGGTGAAGTTCAGGGTCAATGTAACGCTCATTGTGTTCACAGATGTAAAGAGAGAAATATATATGTGTGTATTTTGCCCCTCACCCCAATTTGTCCTCCGTTGGGCACAAATTGAGGATTTTAAGTCGAACCCTCAACAAGACGTACTAATGGCTATTTTGGATTGATCGCTCTATGTACGATATAACCAACTATAGAGGTCGCACTGTCTTAGGCAACATTAGGCAAAACTAGGGCAGACATGTTGGCATGTGGATCGCGAATGTGACGTAGACTTCGCTCGGCCGCTAAGGCTGCAAACAGCAACAGCTTCCTCTCTAATTCATATCCACCGCCATAAAGAATCTCCGTGGCGAAAATGACTTAGCACTTATTTTTCTCTCAGTTGAATATATTTCAGGATAAACTGGCCTTATATCCTGGCATGTTTTCATTTCACATAACTATAGTCCTGTTATGAAGCCTGCTAGGCCAAACATAACTAAGAAACCTCCCGCCAAAAGTGCGGTCAGTACACCGATATGGATGCGCTCTTCTCAATACCGGTCCTTTCCCTATTCCTTGTGCCCACAATATCTTCATACAGCACGAGTCTCAACATCCTCTTTTTTTACATGACATGGACGACTCTCGTGCTATCGCATCCTCCTCTCCGGGTCGAACTATTCGGCACCGCGGCTGTGCGACTCCTCTTCTATCTACTTCCGTCGCTACTTTTCTTTCTCTTCGATATCCTGACACCTTCCGCAGCGGTCCTTGTAAAGGCGCAGGGTGAATCTGGCCTACCTTCGGGCAGTAAACGAGGGAAAATCCGACTAAAGGATCTCAAAGTGGCGGGGTGGGCCGTTTTTAATCTTTGCCTGGGCCTCGCGGCGCAGGCGGTTATAGAGGAGGTTCTGACGAATGTGTTCGAGATGCGGAGCGCATTGAGGGTATCTATGAAATTACCGATGCCCTGGGAGATGGTGAAAGATCTACTCCGAGGCCTGTTGGGTCGAGAGGTGAGTGGCCCCAATCTAGATCTATCCACAAAACCACACTTGTCGCAGAATACTGATGAAACCTAACACCTCTAGATCCTAACCTACAACCTCCACCGCTTCGTCCTCCACTCTCCAGACTACCAGGTCTCCAAATACCACCGAACCTGGTACCACTCCCTGCGGACGCCTTACCCTCTGACAGCCCACTACGACCACCCTCTCCCCTACCTCCTCACCAATTTCCTCCCAACCTACGGCCCGGCCATGTTCTTCCGCTTCCACATGCTCACCTACCTCCTCTACCTCACCGTAATATCCATCGAGGAAACGTTCGCCTTCTCCGGGTACTCCGTGATGCCGACGAACTTCTTCCTAGGCGGGATTGCGCGCAGAACGGATATGCATTTGCTCAGTGGAGCGGAAGGGAATTTCGGGCCGTGGGGGATCCTCGATTGGATTTGTGGGACCACTGTAGGAGATGGGGATGAGGAGGAGTTGGATGAGGCTTTGAGCGAGGAGATGATTGATGAGCAGATTAGACGGGCGCTGGAGGAGTCTACGAGGAAGAGGAGGAATGAACGATATAAGTTGCGGAGACGAAGAAACGATTATTAATCAGGGTGGTCAATGCTATTTGATGCGATTTATATGGGGTATGTTTCTGAAGGTTGGAATATGTGCCTTAACTGATGGTGAGTGATGATCTTCTGGTTATGATTTTTTTAGAGTACTGTGCAGCCGGAAATAGATGTTAGTATAACAAAAACAAATGACGGTTTGGGTAGTGGTCAATAATAATGGCACTAGGTACACCCTAATTGTCGCGTGGGAATCGAAGTCTAACGTTGAAAGGTTGTGGTGAACAGAAGATCGTTATCAGAATCAGTCGCGCTGGAAGCCGGAGTGAAGCCGCTACAGATAGGTAGATCTGGAATGCTGGAAGGTCTATAGTAGTATACGTCGAAAGAAACTTTGAATCCGAATTTTAGATTGTCACCCGAACCAGGAAATTGATGATGTATCATACTAGACATGACAAGACTCCAGCCGCACGTTAAAGGGGGAACATATAACAGCTGGAAAGGTATTATGCTTTTTTTTTCTTTTCATTTCGGCTCATTTATAAGTCTGCAGATCGGCCACGCAGGAGAGACATTTCGTGAAACAAGAATAACAACCGGTTTTCCGAATTGACCGTAATCCTAGTAAAAAGAAAAAAACGGATCCCGACTCGAGTTACATATTTCATGAGCTGTTCATCCTGCGCTGCATGCGCTTCCCACACTGGGAATGTCGATCAGCATTCTAGCCGCCCCTCAGACAAGTCCTCCACAATAACTACCGAACCCGCGGCCGCCGCGTCGCACGTTTACCACTTCATCTCGTGGGGCTTGTCACCGTTGCGGAGGCTGAAAGAGGTGGCGAGGTAGCTGCCGAGGAAGTTCTCCTTCTTGACAGAGGCCAGGATGGACTGGTCAACGGCCTTCTGGTCGCTGGCACGAGCGCTGGCAACCTTCTTCTTCTGTTGAAAAGAATTCGAATTAGTATCCATATGGCACCTTACCGGACAGTCATCGACCCAGGAAATTATAGATTTGGGCCAATTGACGCATATCACGTACCTCGGGTTTCTCTCCCTGCTTGAAGAAAGCCTCCTCGGTCTTCTTCTCGGCCTTCTTCTCCTTGGTGAAGTAGTCGGGAGTGGCGACCTTCTCGAGGGTCTGAGCGTCAACACCGCTAATGTCGATGCGGGTGCTGGTGGCAATCACGTAGCGGGCGTTGACACGGCGAAGGGGAACACCGTTGATCTTGAAGGGACCGGTAACGAGGAGAACACCCTGCTCAAGGTGCTTGAGGAGGACAACACGCTTGCCACGGAAGCGACCGGCGAGGAGGATCAGGATAGTACCAGGCTGGAGGCTTTCCCGGAGCTTGGCAGGGCGGACAGCCTTGCGGACCTGTTTGTGTAGAAAAATAACCATGTCAGAACGCTTTGCTTCCATATTCCCATAAACATGCAATTGCCGAGATATTGAAGATAGTGCGGAAGATGCGATTTCGTTATCAACTTGAAGCCCTGTAGCCAATGGTCTTGCTCCAACCACGAAAAGGCTCATTGACCGGCGCGTTCCTCGCATTTGTTCACGAGAATCCGCATCTCCTCCACTAATAATTCTTTTTGCACAAGGGTGTACTGACTTTCTTGACCTGCGACTCGTCATCAACGGGGTACCATTTCTGGGCCTTCTGGGCCGGCACGGTCCTCTGGCCCTTTCCAAACTGCTTCGTCTCCGACATATTGGCTGCTGGGGACGAAGAGACCGAAAAGAATGAAGGGAGGGGGTGGTGGTGGTTGTCGACGGCGGGTGGTTGTTGGAGTTGATGAGACGACTGACTACTCGCGGCCTAGGCGGGAAAGTGCGAAGTGAGAGTGTGTGCGTTAGGGCTCGAGCCGAAAGGCGCTAGTCCCGAATTTGGACGTCCCCGACCTCGTCACCGCCTTTCTGCCTGAGGTATGGGTCTCTTCTTCTGGGGCTTCGTACAGAGACCTAAGACGCAGTGGAGCTTCGTTACCTCCCGAAGCACCTAAACAACGAAACTGACGTATCTTGCTTCGATCCATCTTACTTCTTCGTCCGCATTAGACCAGCACTTCCGACCCCGCGAAGACCCTTTCCATCTCAGATCGACAAATAAAACGGAGATTGTTCCTCCCTGAACTCATTTCTCATTGACCTTTACCTATTTTCCGATCATGTCGATAACTCCGATCATTACGTTTAAAGCGGGTATCTGTGACTTGGATGTGAGTTTCCTCTGAGCTCCGGCTTTCGACATCCCACCTTTTCAAACTTCTAACCTGCGATCCATTCTCACATTGATCTTTATCTTTCTCTTGCTTACTAAATATTGCTTCGGTAGACGTCCGGCGATATCCAAGTAGTCAAGCCCAAGCCCACCCCAGGCTACATCTACCTCTACTCTGAAGATGATTTAGTACACTTCTGTTGGCGTCCTCGGACTGCTCCTCACACGGAGCCGGAATTGGATCTAGTTATGGTCCCATCGGACGGAAGCTTTACCCCCTACAAGCCAGCGGGAAAACCCGACCCTACGAACGGTCGGGTCTACGTACTGAAGTTCTCATCAAGCTCCCAACGGTACCTCTTCTGGCTACAATCCAAGTCCCAACATGAGAGTGGCGAACCTAGCTGGTTCAGTCCTAGAGATCTTAGGCTTGGAGAAATCATAAACACACTACTTCAAGGTGAAGATGTTGATGTGGAGCATGAAATTACCAATCTTCCCAGAGGTCCTGGCGGCGGTGATGATGATGAGACCATGGAGGATGTTGAGGGTGTAGATCACAACCCAAGCCACAGTCATGGTGGCAACAGCGGAGGTGCAGGTCCGGACGCAACTGGGGGAGATATCAGAGAAGAAGGCGAGGAATCGCGGGAGGGTGGTGCTGATGGTGGAAGAGCGTAGGTACATATTTCTGCGTTTACGTTTCTCAACCTTCATACTCGGTGCCTAATTTGTTTCTCTGGGATATAATCTACCGTTCTATACGATGCGCCTTTCCTTCTTCATTTCTTTGAGTTTTCCTTTTTAGATGTTTGGACCTAAATATCGGCTGACTCGCTTGTGACCTTACAGGGCGGCCACTGATTCAGATCCCTCTTCTGTTGTGCAGAGTTTTTTGCAGTCTTTACAAAGGAACTCGACCCAAGCCCAGTCCCAGGACACCGATAGACCATTCACCACTCTGCAAGATCTTCTCCCACCTGCCGCTACGCTCCCTTTCCTAGAGTCTGCGGATGCTAAAACTGTTGATAATCTCTTGAGCTTTTTACCACCTGCATTGCTCCTCTTGGCTCAAGATGTAGAGGACGTGTCTTCTGTTGATGATCCGGAACTCACCGAAGCCGTCATGGCATCTCTCGACCTTTCGCAAAAGAAGAGTATCCTTAGAAAAGTTCTACACTCGCCTCAGTTCTCACAGAGCCTTGCAAGCTTGACGGTGGCTATCAGAGATGGTGGGCTGCCGAGCATTAGCGAAGCCCTAAAAATCCCAGTTGAGAATGGAGGGTTCATGCGTAGAGGCGGAGTTCCGCTTGGCGGTGGTGATGCTGTTGAGGCTTTTCTTCAAGGCGTTAGGAATCATGTTAAAGACTCGGATCAGGGAAACCAGATGGAAACCGATTGAAATGAATAAATGTTAAGCATTGCCTTTACAGAGAGTGTGTATGTAATTACTAGTACTCATAAGTTCAAGTTGTTACTCTTTTAGAAAGCGATTGGCGACTGTCTGTAGAGTTGATCATCGATATCACTAATAAGTTAATACTTAAGATTAATAATAATATCGTGCAGGAAGAGTTATTTTTAAAGATGGCGGGACCACTCGCTAGGCAGCGTAATTTGTGATACCCTCCAGATCGGATAGTCCGGTACCGCTATTTATTATCATTGTTCTTTAGAAATGACGAGTAACTCAGAAAACCAAAATGCAAAAAGGGGTAAGATTATCGGCGAAGGACAAGGAGTAGTGAATTATTTTTAAGTACTTAATATGGTTACCCCAGGCATGTACATACCTTATACATGAAGAAAGTTTGGGTCTGCAAATAGAAAGTGCGTTTTGAATGGACACCTTGGGCTATAAGGCTCGGACTTTTTTGCGCAGTTCGTGGTTCCAGCTGAACATTGACTGTAAACCTGGCCAATCATAGATGAGGTGCCGCCGCCAACCTGGCCCCAGTTTGTCCGCTTTGGCGCAAACAAGTCAAGCCGTAGCTCCGCTGCGCATGCTGTGCAATTGAAATCTGGAGTCGACCACTTGTTCAGTAACTTACTAGTCTTATCTCTTTGTTCCGTCATGTCCTGTTACGCTTGACGAGATCTGTGATTGATTGGACTTTCCACCATTCTTGACGTTTCATCCGAGCCCCTGCAGCCGTTACCCTCTAAAAAAAGTTCGTCAGCCTTCCTATAAACAGTCCCACATGGACCAAGTTTTCTACGCGATTTAACTTACCGGTATCCACGACAGGTCAATCACCATTCACTACTTCTATAGTTGCGGTCTGTGATGTCTGCGTTTGGTTAGCTGACCGATTCTGCCCACGATGGCTTCGAATAGCCATGACCGCGGCACCAACGATGACAATCATCCTACCGAGCACTCAATCCCTTTACAAGATCTTTCTGAACCATTTTCGCACGAAACAACAGGCATTGTTAGAGGCAGCTTATTTTCCGGACGGTCTCTGACCCGGCGCGGCCGGTCTAGAAGCGACTATGAGAGGGTAGCGGCGGATTCGCCAATTGAAGTTGCGACAGGAAATACACGCCGGTGTCAAGGGTCGGACGCTGCGACAGTCGACGATCCTGGGGCATTTGCTCAGGCCATGTCGTCAGTCGGACTCAGCTTCGATGGTCCATCAAGTGCGAGGTCCTCAGTAAGATATAGCCGTGATGACGCCGGTTCTGATTTCGACAATGTGCATTTGGATAGCGTTGAACAACAAGAAGCAGAGCATTATCTTTCCCCGAACACATTCACCGACACCACGCCGTTAACGAATGTCCATAATCTCCAACCTATGAGTGGAGCATCCGGCTCTCAGAGCTCCCTACAAGATGACCGAAGCAGCGCGCGGACCGTTCACTTTCCCACGAGTCATACGGGGTCGCGCTTGGGTGATGATTTGGAAAACGGTTTCAGCGGAAGAAGTCGCGGTGGCAGCGGGAGCACAAGCAGAGCTCGCTCGTTGTCTCCGTCGGCTTCAGGCTCTGCCTTGCAGCGTGCTAGTTCGATGATGAAGTCTATGTCCCAACGTGTCGTCAACCTGAGTAACGAGCCTGAAGTAGTTGAACAGTCGATCATGAGAGAAGAGTCGCACAAGAGTGCACGGCTAGATGCGCCTCCGTTTCTTCCTTCGTTACCCGGCTATGCTCACGATGCGCCATCTACCCCGCCGCTGAGCAGTCAAGCAAAATGGAGAGACCATAACAACCCGTTGAGGGGGAAAGCTCTCGGAATCTTGGGCCCGAACAATCCTATTCGGGTGAGATTGTGTGATCTTTTGGTTCATTCGTTCACAGAGCCTTTCATTCTGATAGTGATTGTTATCCAAATGATCTTACTGACCATCGAAACGGCACGTCCAGCGTATACACGCTCCGAGCGATGGGGGGCGAGTCCCATGGACTATCCTTATTTTGCCATTTTTATCATTTACACCCTGGAACTCATCGCAAAAATCTTGGTCTCGGGGCTCCTCCTAAACCCGGCCGAGTATAGTACAATAGATCGATCTCTGGGGTTTAAGAAGGCAGTTATGACAAAAGGAAAGAACCTTATCACTCCACAACGACAGTTCTCTACGAAAAAGTCATCAGTGCCTCCAAAACAGCCGCAAGCGTCAATTATACGAACTTTTACAGGCGGTCTGAATCAGCTGGAACATCAGATAGCTGATGATCCTCTCCAGAAAGGTCGTGAGCGGCTCGCTCATCGTGCTTTCCTCCGGCATTCCTTCAATCGCCTTGACTTTGTGGCCGTAGTAGCCTATTGGATAGCTTTCTTCCTTTCAGTAGTAGGGGTCGAGAGTCGCCAGCAGCTCTATGTCTTTCGTATGCTTAGTTGTCTCCGGCTTTTGCGTCTTCTCGCTCTGACTAATGGTACTTCTGTGAGTCGTAATAGCATCAGGTCTTTCAGGGCATTCGCTGATATAAGTGCAGGTCATTCTTCGAAGTCTGAAAAAGGCAGCGCCTTTACTGGCCCATGTTGCTTTTCTCATAGGATTCTTCTGGCTCCTCTTTGCCATTGTGGGGATCCAGAGCTTCAAATCAAGTTTCCGAAGAACTTGTCTTTGGCCTGGTACAGATGGCCAAGAAGATTTTGCTTTAAATGACCCCTCTGGAACTCTTCAGTTTTGCGGGGGTTATATCAATGGAACCACCGGTGAAAAAATGGGCTGGTTACGATCTGAAGACCGAGAGCCTGTTTCTTCAGCCAAGGGCTATCTTTGTCCTGCGGGATCCATATGCGTCGAGGGTGACATGCCTTACAATGGAACTGTGAACTTTGATAACATCCTTAACTCGTTAGAGCTTGTGTTTGTCATCATGAGCTCGAACACTTTCACGGATCTTCTCTACTATACCACTGACAGTGACTATCTCGCTGCTGCACTTTTTTTCGTATGTGGATATATCATTCTAAGCCTGTGGCTAGTGAACCTGTTGGTTGCTGTTATCACACATTCCTTTCAAGTCATCAGAGAAGAGAGCAAACGAAGTGCTTTTGCTGTGCAGAAATTAGACGATGTTGATAAAGAAGACCTTGACCGCCACAAGTTGAGCACTCTCAAACGCTTCTATAACAGGACCTACTGGCTCTGGATTTGTGTCATCATCTTTGACCTAGTTGTCCAAGCGTGGAGAAGTTCCTCTATGTCTGATGGTACAAGGGACTTCATCGAAAATACAGAAACCATCGTGACGCTTATTTTTCTTGTCGAAATCATTCTGCGTTTTGCCTCCGATTGGCGCAAATTTCACAAGAAGGCGCGTAACTGGGTCGATCTCGGGCTTGTGGTCATCACCTGCATCATCCAACTTCCTAGCATCAGAACCTCGGGACGAGCATACTCTGTTCTTACCATGTTTCAGATACTTCGAGTATATCGCGTGGTGCTAGCATTTCCGGTTACCAGGGACCTCATCACAGTTGTCTTTCGGAACTATATTGGTCTACTAAACCTGATCATCTTCTTGTTTATGATTACATTTATCGCCTCTATTTTTGCGACGCAGCTTTTTCGTGGCCAGATTCCTGAAGAGGACGACGGGGATGCTATTGCTATAAACTTCAGCAATATATACAATTCGTTTCTTGGAATGTACATCATACTGTCTAGTGAGAATTGGACGGACATGCTGTACAACACAACTTCATACACTTACTCCTTCCAGACCGCCTGGATTTCTGCAACTTTCGTGATCTTGTGGTTCATAGTGGCAAATTTCATTGTCCTGAACATGTTCATTGCCGTCATCCAAGAAAGTTTCGATGTGTCAGAAGATGAGAAAAGACTCCAACAAGTCCGAGCTTTCTTGAAGCAGAAACAACTCAGTGGGTCCTCACAAGGAAACTTGTCCCTCTCGAAGATTCTTCGTTTGGGTCGGGATTCAGACCGTTACAAGGAACCGTTAGACTATGGTCCCGCGGCACTAGAGATGTTGCTGAAAGATGCTGTTGTACAGGAATTCCTCGATGAGCAGCAAGCGCCTGCAGAGTATCAACAGAGAGAAAGTGGACATATGGAGACAACAGTGACAGAGGAGACCGGTCAACCTAACGTATTCTCACGCATGTGGACGACTATCTCTACGTCAATCATGCGTAAAGAGCCGAATCCATTTTATACTAATCTGAATAAATTTTCTCGGGCCAATGAAGAGCTGGATCCAAGGGAATTGGCAAAGGAAGTCGTGTCGGCCGCTGAGCAAAGAAAGCGAGCACAGAGAGAGTATCTCATGAAGCATCCGAACTACAACAAGTCTCTGTTTATTTTCGCGCCAGATAACCCTGTACGAAGGTTATGCCAACGTATTGTGGGACCAGGACGTGGTCATCAGCGCATTGAAGGCGTAGATCCTTACAAACCTGTCTGGTATGCATTTTCTGCGTTTGTCTATGCGGCTATTGTCGCCATGGTTCTCATCGCGTGCATCACCACACCAATTTATCAACGTGAGAACTTACCGACACATAAACAATGGTTCATTTACACTGATATGAGCTTCGCCATCTTATTTACTCTTGAAGCCCTGATTAAGGTCATTGCGGATGGGTTTTTCTGGACACCGAACGCCTACTTCCGCGGTTCATGGGGCTTTATTGATGGAGTTGTGCTCATCACACTCTGGATCAACGTCGGGAGCGCCTTGTTTGAAGATTGGGCTGTCTCGCGAGCTGTTGGAGCTGTTAAAGCCCTTAGGGCGCTGAGGTTGCTGAACGTCAGTGACAGTGCCAAAGATACGTTTCATTCCGTTATCATTGTTGGAGGATGGAAAGTCATAGAAGCTGCTGCAGTCTCGATGAGCTTCTTGATACCGTTCGCTATATACGGCGTCAACCTGTTCGCCGGACAGATGGTGAAGTGCAATGATGACGGCGTGTCAGGTAGCTTGGATTTATGCATTAATGAGTATACGAGCTCACCCTATAATTGGGACGTACTCGCACCTCGGGCAGCATCGAACCCGTTCTATGACTTTGACAATTTCGGGGACTCTCTTTTCATCCTCTTCCAGATTGTCTCCCAAGAAGGGTGGGTGGATGTTCAAGAAAGTGCAATGGCGATCACCGGAGTGGGTATGCAACCGCAGGACTCGATGGCTCCAGAGAATGGGCTTTTTTTCGTTGCATTTAATTTGCTCGGTGCTGTTTTCGTGTTGACACTTTTTGTGTCCGTCTTCATGCGAAATTACACGGAGCAAACTGGCGTTGCTTTCCTAACCGCTGAACAACGGTCTTGGCTGGAGTTGAGGAAACTTCTAAAGCAGGTGTCTCCTTCAAAACGTTCGTTTGATAACAAGAGCCGGAAGTGGAAGATGTGGTGCTATCGAATCGCTGTGAAGAAACATGGCCGATGGGCCAGATGTGTGAGCACGATCCTTGTGCTTCATATTCTGTTACTGGTTCTGGAATACTACCCAGAACCGAAGATATTTGAGTCCTGCAGAGGTATGTTACCAAGTCAATGAAAATCTTCCGTTACTGACTCAGGGCCTGTGTTCTAGATGTGCTGTTTCTCATATTCAACTTTTTCTACGCCGCGAATCTCATTATTCGATTGCTCGGGCTGGGCTGGCATCGATTCAGCAGAAGCTCCTGGGACCTCTACTCATTGCTTGTGGTTCCCGGTACCATTGTTATGACAGTTCTCAATTTCATATCAGACCGCCAGGTCATCGTGGAGCTGAGCAAACTGTTCCTTGTGGCCATCACTCTTTTGATCATTCCACGGAATAATCAACTTGACCAGCTTTTCAAGACAGCCGCAGCTAGTTTGACTGCAATTGTTAACCTCCTCGCCACTTGGTTGGTCCTATTCCTTGTCTTCGCAATTGCCATGAACCAAGCGTTTGGTCTTACCAAGTTTGGCGAAAATGAAAGCAACAACATCAATTTTCGAGATATCCCAAGAGCGCTCATCTTGCTTTTCCGAATGAGCTGCGGCGAAGGGTGGAATGAACTTATGGAAGATTTTGCCACGATGGAACCGCCATTCTGTACGTCCAATGCGGGCTTCTTACAGGACGATTGTGGAAGTGCAACATGGGCCCGTACGCTTTTCATTGCATGGAATATCATTAGCATGTATATTTTCGTGTCCCTTTTCGTGTCACTAATCTTCGAGAGCTTCTCATATGTATACCAGAGGACCAGCGGGCTCTATGCGATTAGTCGCGAGGAAATTCGCCGCTTCAAGCAAGCCTGGGCGACCTATGATCCTGACGGGACTGGTTATATTTCCAAGGAACAGTTTCCGCGACTACTGGGGGTAAGTCACTTTTTTTTTGCCTCTTCATTCCATGCCTTGCCCTCGCGTCTCCTTTGACACTCTGGCCGAGTCACTGATCATTTTCAAAGGAGCTTTCGGGTGTCTTTTCGATGCGTATCCATGAGAATGAGTTCTCGATCGGACGTATCTTAGAGGAATGTAAAGTCGATAAAAGAGACTCACTACTTGTGCACCGGAGGGTGGTCGACGGGGTCGACCTTGACAAATTGACCAAAGTCTTGCAACGCATTCCAGTCGACGAGGTGCGTATGCGTCGACAGCGACTCAATACATTCTATGAAGAAGTCCTGGTCTCCGCGGATCCAGTGCGCGGCATCTCGTTCCACTCCTGTCTCATGATTCTCGCCCATTACAACGTGATCAATGACAGTAAGAGTTTGAGGCTTGAAGAGTTCCTACGTCGACGTGCACGACTACAACGCGTCGACGAAGCCGTTCGCCGACGGACAGTCATCGGGTTCTTTGACACCCTTTACTGGTCTCGAGAATTCCGCCGGCAAGTCGAGCGTAGCAGATCCGCTCGAATGAGCTTTGTGCCACAGTTTACAGTACCTGAGATCTTTGTGGACGATGGATCCCAGGACGATCCTGCGGAAGAGGAGGCGAGAACGGCGGCGCCCGAAACCGCTGTTGGTAATGGGGAACAATCCTTGCAGCCCATGCTGTCGCCCACCTTACCAATAGGGGAGGGTGGCCCATCGTCGCGGCCGGGTCAACTTCCACGGATCGACACTGCTCTAGCCGGTCATATTTCGGCTGCGAGTTCACCCACCGAATGGTCTAGCATCAGTCCGTCCCTCTCGCCGAACCGCGCTCGAGCGCATACGACTTCATCATACGGAGACGGTCCGGATCTGCATGATGAAATATCTAGGGCCCCTGAGCGTTCACGTCAGAACAGCACGATGAGTGCGACAGACGTGATGCAATCGCTGGATAATTCCGCCTGGGGTGAGAGTATCCGGCGTAGCTTTACACAGCGTCGTCGCCCGGATACCGATGCTTAAAACCCGAGGTGGGATATGAGCCATGTTGTGATGAATTTTGGGACTAATGTGGACCATGTATAATGGAGGCTCCTTTTCTTTCTTTCTTTTTTGGTGTTTAGTTTTCTTCTCTTCTTGAAGCTTTGGTGCTTTGCACCTGTCCCCTGGAACATAATGTTTTCTTTTCTCTGTCTTTATTTTTTTAAGTTTTTTTTCTTCCAAAGTTTGTAAGATTTGTACAGATTTCAGTTCCTGTCCGCTAGACTTGGGTATTTGCATAGCGGTGGCGTGAGGGAGAATTGATTGATTTATGTTTACATAGTACATCAGAAGCAGTATCATTGCGGATCGAACTCCTATCTTCTAATGCCAGACAATTTGAGAAAACCCTTCTGGGGTCGGTGCCTGAGTATACCTTAAAAGGTGGCAAGGACCGACTACCGGATTAGGGGACGGGTTTCAGGCACCTGACCAAAGAGTTACTGCTAAAAAATAATAGTTGGACAACCCTTCAAGGCATTTACTTCATTGTCATACTTCAACCCCTTCAGATTGGGAAAACAGGAGTGGTTCCCCTTCTGACTAAGTATTTCCCCCCTCTCCAAATGTCTGTTTTGATATCAAGTTGGACGGAAACGGCAATGAGAGGATTCCGCCAAGCAGACGATCATCCTCCGTTTGCAGGCTTTCATCTCTCGCATTGCCTCTCCCCGGACACTCCCAAACCAAACTCCAATCCGATCGAATTCAGGGTCTTGTGGAAATGATTTATCAACAATGCGCTGCTTTCGTGCATGGACAATTCATAGTTATCTCTCCGTCGGCATTTAATTGACTACTCCTACAGGAGTTAGTTAATTACTAGTTCACGAGCTGTTCGTCTCCATCCTTGCAGACCATTTCCGATTGATGAATCTCTGAATTGGTGATGTAGGGAAATCCTCCGATCGGCCTCCATCCCCATCCTTGGTTCGTTTATAAAGGATCCTCGGAATCCTTTCCTCTATCCCTCACTCCCTCTTTTCACTCTCTTGATCGAATTATTTATTTACTTAACTATTTGATTGATTCATCATTACGGAGCTTTCTCCGTCTTCCCCCGTCATTGTCGTCTGTTTCATCTGTCCATCAATCTCTCACATCGATTCGTCCCTATTCATTTGCGCAAAGTTACCTGTCCCGTATTGGATGAACTGTCAATCTCATCATTACTCTCATACTACAGAGTGTCCGTCATTCCTATCCTATTTGACTTATCCGGGATCCCGTCACTTCCCTGTGATCTATATACCAATAGTTCTTCAACTACAACATACTCAGACATCCCGTCGCTTTTTTCATTGATTCAAGGCGACAATTTAGTTAACTATATCGGTTTCATTCGTTCTACGTGTCACACACACAATACGAGGGCCAGTTTAGACCACCAACTGGCTTAGATAACTCCTGTCCTACCAAACACCCTCGAAGTCTGACCTCAACTCGGGGCCCTCGATTAAGACGAGGCATATACGGGAGCCCATCAACGCCAAAAACTCGAAACCCGCGTCGACGAATTTCTACAGATCACATTTGGATCTCACGATTCCATTTCTCAAAAACTCAAATCTCCCACCAAAATGCGTCCCAACCTCACCTCTTCTCCCGACCTCTCCCTTCACACCTCGTTCCAGCCTCCGGACCGCGTGTGCATTGATGGTTATTCCACGGCGAGCCCTCTCAGCTCCACTACCAACAGTCCCACTTCGTCGCCCACCTCCCCGTTCCGCCGCTTCAACCGTGGTTTGATCTCCGGCTCCCATTCCGACGCGAGCGACGCCGGTAGTCGCAGTCAGAGCCCCTTCCGCTTGTCTTCCGTATTCCGTCGCCCCTCCCTCGTGTTCCTGCGCCATCGTCCATCCAAGGTCGATCTAGCTCTGAGCGAGGAACGTACCCGGTGCGACGAGGACGCCATCGAGAGACAAGGTCTCGACCTCATGGAGCCCCGCCCCGTTGACCCGGTCGGCATCCCGATGGATCTGAACGCGAATGTCTCCTCTGTGGCGGGCGACCGGTCGTCAGCACAAAGCCAATCGTCGCGACTTTCTCAGCCGAGGTTTGTCATGGGTGGCATCATCGAGGTGATGGAGGGACGCGCATAAACTTTTTGTGTCTTTTGGATGCTTTACCATCTTCCTCTTCCCACTATACCTTTTTCTTTATTTTTCTTCGTTTTTCTCCGTTTCTACTGTTTTTTTTTATTTCTGTTTTTCGTTTTCCTTTTTGCTCAACTTTTGCTGTGCGTGCTACGGAAGCAGCGATTTGGTATATTAATTAGCGATATAAGGGTGGCTATCTGTTGCATAAGGTGTTTTAACCAGCTAGGATAACTGGTTGGTCCGGAGTTTGGGTTAATGGTCAACGGCGTCTCTCCGGTATCTTAGAGAGGGACTCATGGGTTTTGGTAGTTTGGTAGATGTGTTCATGATGGAATATACTACGTATTTTTTTTCTCTTCAAATTTTGGATTCTTTTCTAGGTAAAATAAATATTATTGATCAAGTATTTCAAAACTGCTATTGTGTCCAGAAATATCTAGATCACGTACAGTCGATATATGTTGCGTTGTACAAGGGTATCCTTTAGGGTTGAATACATTGAAGAAGGGCAAAGGTGAAATAGAAGAATCAAAAGGGAATAGAAAAATACAAGTGAAGAACGAATAGGGGAATAAACAAGAGAGATTGTGAGAGAGGGGTAATAGGGAAGTGAATCGGGCTCATGATATGTATGACACAAGTGACACAAGTTATGTGAAAACAGTTTGACTGCTCAAAAATAGAGAACAAGACTTTCATTAGTCTAATCCATTTGTTCTGCTCAGAGAAAATTCGCTGAAGTTTAGGAATCACCATCATAATGTGTCCATTGCTCCGGGTAATCCAGCCCCTTTTGGAGTAATATATGCGCTTTAAAGAAAGAGATAATCACTGGTCAATGCCGAATACGCCAAATGTGGTTGTGCGAAACGCTTTAGATGCAACGCAGACGCTCCAATGCAATGCGCATGGTACAAGAAAGTATGAAAGTACGGTAGGTGAGGTAGGAAGTTGGTAGAGTGGGAAAGGTTGTGAGGGAATCGTGGTGACTATTTGGTGCCCTTTCGTTGATTGGGCCAAAGCTGGCCACGGCAGTTGTCCTCGCCACACAGACACGAGACTGCACTGGGATCAACTTTTTTGTTTATTTCCGCGCCGGGGTTATAGTCGAAGGTCAGTTCAGTCCCCGGTTGGATATTCTCCAGGGAGAAAAATGCTAGGTCATAGAGACGTTCATCTCCGATTGTGTGAGTGACAGTGAACATTCTGCAGTTGGGGTTGCAGGAGTGATTCATGAACCGAGTAGCGGATCCAAATCTTTCCCCATCTACAACATAAATATCATCTTCATCTACATCGGGAGAGAAGTCGAGTCCGAATAGATAGGAGTGGCCACGCTTCAGGGCTAATTCTTCACGTCTGTCTGCCTTTTCTTTTGTGATGACTTCACCCAGGTAACAGTCAATGAATTGACCTGCTCTGATATAATCTAGAGACCGAAGACCTATGCTTTATTATAAATATATGACTCTCTACAAAGGTGGGGAGCCAAGACAGAGCTTACCAAAGCCACGATTACCAGTGTGGAAGATTTCCAATCTTACGGTCCTGCCCCGCTGGACAACTCGATTCCAGCAGTTTATGTCACAGCCACATTTGGCACCACATTCGTATATCATTGTCGTGCGCTTCAAAAAGTCTGGTTTCAGAACGAGGACATCTGCGCCGTCCTGGGCATTTTGATAAGGGATAATCGTGTCAGTCGAATCTTGCTCCTTGTCAAGGCACGGGCACCTATCAGGGTCGCAGTATTCACCACAGCTACAACCCCCAATAAAATCAGGGTTGGCAGGTGAAACCCCCTTCCCAAGCTTATAGCTATTAATGAACTCAAAGTTGTCCGTGACATGAGCGAGCCGTGGTCCATCAGCTATAGCAAACCTAACACTAGGTCCCTTGATCATCGATAGCTTGCGCTTCAGCGTCTGACACAGCTGGTTATGAACATCCGGCCTTTTCAATAAAATGGGGCCAGGCGTGCCAATAGATAAAGAAGTACCTCCGTGACTAATTTTCCTAGCTGCTGGATATGTACCCTTACGAGCACGGTTTTCATACGCATCAGTCGGATAGTATTTCTCAGAGAGACCCGTTAGTTCTGGCGTAGAGGGTCGAGAGCCTGTCACCCATTCTGCAGACTCTATCTCCTTCTTCAGCTGTCTTGATGGGGAAGGAACCACAACACTGACAGCCTGTAACTGTTCCCGAACAGCCGGACTGGGACTCGGGGTGCTATATGTGCTATATTGGAGCTTCCTAGAAGCTGCAAAGGCCGCATAGCCGTTGAGGTTTTTGTTTTGATGCCGATTAGAAGCCACATGTGGTGCCACTGAAGGGGTCTCAGAGGATCTCTTGGGGCTAATATCTTCTAAGCTCCTTTCCGGTTTTCTCTTGAGATTTGCTGGAGACTTCCGATAAGATAGACTAGAGAAAAAATTGGGTGTGGCCGATTCAATGCTGTGGTTCAGCTACATTGAGGTCAGCGGATGGGTCAAAGACAGGTGTAAATGTGAAAGTAAACGAAAAGTGAGAGAAGATGGTGAATTTAGACAGGAATATAACAAAAGGACTCTGATAGCAAGCAGGATCTGAACTCTTCAAGCATGGGCAAAGAGAGAAAATCAAAATATGTCAAATTTGATATCGGAGATTAATTGCCTTGTAAGCTAGCTAATCCATGCATGGCAAAAACGGTGTTTCTAGCCCGGCCGTTGTTCCCACTTAGTTGGGGTGATTTTCCTGGGCGTGGAACAACAAAATGGTCGCTAGCGACATGTCTAGGCTTAAAGTCCGTGTCTCAAAGCCACATGAAAAACGTACCTGTGACTTAATCTGAGATTCAGAGTCTGAATCTTCGGTCAGATCGATGACCATCTTGACATACTCAATAAGATAGACCCAAAATTGGTAAAATTAAGGAAAACAGGCTGAAAACAGGCTGAATAAAGGCCCTTTAAGGGGATGGAACAGATCGGGGGAAATCTGAGAGGAGATATGGACATGGGTGATGGAGAGTTGTATCAGGCTTGGAGGCCAATGGAACACAGTAACACTAAACTCTTTGAACTTGGCGCTAATGAGGGCGGCTAAGCCTATCTGGGGGGGAATTATTGCTTAGTCATGACCTTTTATATCAAAATGTTCTTAAAGAGTCTCAGGGGCCTTCTAGATTATATTTATACTTGTAATCTCAATTCTCAAAATATGTTTAAATGAAGAAAACAAAAGGACTCCAAGAATCTGGGGTTTAGAGCTTATAATTTATAAGATTTACTCATTTTGCCTTCTGTCTGTCTGCTTAACTCTGTTGAAATGTATTCTAAAGCTTTGTTGGGGAAAATAGGCCATTTCAAGCACTGTCCCTTCATAAAGGAAAGCTTATTGATAAATAACCATAAAATAGGACTGTTTTGAGACCATTTGGTCTGCTGGTCGCTCCCGGCGTTTGTGGCATCAGGTAAAATGACCAAGCTGACCAAAACTGACCAATCAGCGCCAGCTCTTACTAACCTTGGATTTTTAGATTTTGAACTACTCAATCATATGAAACAAGTTTTCCTGAATCTTTCTCTATAATTAAAACTAAATTAGAACCATCATTGGGTGCTGTAGAGCTGTTGAAAGAGTTCTATATATTATTCCTGTTATTGCCTTGGCGTCGATATTGAATGACTAATCAGGACCCGCCCAATTTATGTTTATGGTTATTTTGGAATCCACGTGACCTCTTGTAACCAGTTGTTTTTTGCATATTGATTAAAAGATACCTCTGATACAGCATGCTTCTATGAGAGTGAGTTATATTCTAAGCTGTTATGGGACGAATTGTAACGGGCTGAGACCCGGATATAGACTCGTGCCTAAGGCCCTCGTTGTTGTCTTGTCACGTGATGCCCACACATATCTTGACATGTTTTTGCATTTCATTTCTTCTTTCTTCCAACGATTTCTCTTGTTTAGCATAGCACAATACAATGTGGTTCAGCCCTTGACACGAATAGATTGGTTTAACATAAGCGTACCTAATGGACAAGAAGAATTAGCTGGTTCCTAGAATGTTGGTTCTGGCAGAGTTTTGTATCGTGCGGGCTTGGCAGCGATGCCTAAAGCAGAGCTTATTAGTATGGGGCTGATTGTATAAGACTATAAGTAGCCCCTAACCTAAACCCTACAAGTCCGTATACATGTATATAAGTGAATTGTTTTTCTGCAACTCCTGTCTGCAACTCCTGTCTGATTGCCTGATATGGGTGCCGCTGCTTCTGTGAGGGCAGCAGGTGCACCGATCACAGAATAGTGACATCTTGATACTCCTGGCTGTTCTATGGGCAGTATCCTAGAGCTAATTAAGCCTCTCAATGCATGCACTGGTTACTGGTACGCAAGAAGTTAACTCTCCCAGGCAGTCCGCTTCCGCCAGTGGATATGGCGCAGCGTTTGTGCTTCGAGATCTGAGCGTTGGTTCTGTCCATTCAAGGTAGGCATAGTTGTTTCAACTGAACCACAGCAGCCATTAATATACCATAACCTCTGCATCCCATTGAAACAATGAGGGGTTGCCCGGGTTGGCAGATTCAACACACTGGCAGTCATTGTTGGTCAAACGATAAAGTCATTCAAGGAAAAGGCACCTTAAAACTCATTCATAGACAAGTAAAGGGACAGATAATATTAAGGCTAGTATACTGGGGCATATTTTTACTTAGGTCATTATCTTTCTGATTATACTTCCTTAGAGGGCATATCAAGGTTAATAGTGCAAACTGTTTTATCCACAGTATACTTAGCTGCCAACTGGCCAACAACCAATAGCACTGTAACCATCTTCTTTACTCCCTCGGGCCTTAACACCCCTGGGCCACACCCCCAAGCGCTACTATTTATTAGCTTGCTCGACTAACCATGGGAAGCTCATAAATTTATAAATATAGGCCTTGCACCTGCGTATACATATCACAATATGTGGCCCCGAAATCAGACGTCGAGTTCGGTTTCTTAAGTTTTGACTCCCATGAAGCTCTGATTCAGGCTGAGACCTTGTCACCTTGGGCCATGCGATCTGCTGGTTCCCCCGCGACTGATGTTGTTATTAAGATCCATCCCTACTCCTTCCTTCTCCCTCTCTTCTTCATGTTCAATATTCTCATGGCACGACTACCTAGGTTGATATTAGCTGAATACTATAACAATTCTAGACTGAGTTATCACACAGGCCCAATACTATACTTATATGCATTGGAGCCCAGGGTTGCGGGCCCTCTAGCCCTAGAGGGCAAGGTGCTAAGTATAGTGGCAGTCAGGCGCCCTGCAGTCCAGGACCCGGAAGCCCACCGTGGTAGGTATAGAGATCGGCCATGTAAAGGATTGGAGAGCGAGACCCCTACTTATCCTGCATCGGGCGGGGTTTGCGCAGTTACTTCAACAAGAAATTGGTCAATGAGCATGCTCTGCTTGAGATTCACATACTGTCACGGTGCCAGCCTGACCTGCCATTATGCCTGATCTGACCGCTTTTTCATGTGATCCTGGCCTGTTTATCTTTTCGTCTGACCACTCGTCTGACCTCCACACCTACCTCTAAGCAAGTTTCTCAAGTCCATGAAACCTTTTTAACACTCCTAGACTGAAACATGCCACAGAAAGTCAGATGCAGTCAAACACACTGTTTGGTTATTAGAGTTATGTATACAGTGAATACTAACTAGACAGCTAAGCCCCCCATGTATATACAGGGCCAATCCTTGTGCGTCTGAAACTCCCATGTTTGACTTTGTCGTTACTTTTCAAACATACCCCCAAAGAAATTAAGTCAGTCTTACTGCACCATGCATTGGATTCTTCCGTTAGTGCTTGTCCTTTTGATAAGTTAAAGTAAGCCGGACTTAAGCAGACGCATGATTTTGAGACGGCACTGGTTAAACTGCAGGCGATTGGAAAGACTGGTTAGTAAACAAGGGCAATTCCAAGTGGATTATGTGCTACGCGCATGAGGTCCGACGTTGGACCTACACGAGATGCAGAATTACATTATGAGGGACCATGCAACAAGTTCAGAACAGAGATATACAAAATGACAGCGCCAGTCACATGGAAAAAGGGGGCAACCGACTGAAATCCATGATGCATCAGCCCCAGTCAGTTCTAATATACACCAAGGACAAACCAGTAACAGCAGCTTGTAGTATGAGCCAGCTCAATATAATGCAGACCGGAAACTGACAGTAATCCATGTAGGTGTAAAATGAGAAGAAAGAATCACACAAGGAAAAAATAAGACAAAAAACAGACATGTCGCTCATGCAAATGCTTCATGATACAAACTATTCGCATCAATCATAAGAAATATGACTGAAAGTAGTGTCTCATGCTATCGTATGCAGGGTGAAATGCATTCAGAGTTTCAAAGCGTCCAAAATCTTCTTTGCCATCTCCCTATACTGCCACATGCCACCTGATACCTTTTTGAACTGGATACCGTGCAATGAAAATAGCGGCACTTTGACAATGAGGATTTCAAACCGGAGAACCAAATGCTCTCCAGTGTCGCTCTGAACGCGTGTAGTAGTCTCCCCCATGACGCGCTCCCCAACCACCACGTTGTCACGAGTAGCAAGATATTCGTCGGATGCCTCCGAATTTGTGACAAAGCTGTGATCGGGAGCGCGAGTGCGACGTTGAGACCTAGGTATGTGTCGAGTCTCCTCCTTGCCGTCATCATGATTTAGTAGGCCCCCGAAGCTAATGCGTCGGCGGTGGTTGGACACATGGCCCTGCCGGTCAGGGCTTGGGGGGCCGACATCGACCACTTTATCTATCTCGATACTAGGCGTGTGACAGCAGCTGAACCCCCCCTTGATTTCAACGTAGTCCACGGACAGTTGTTTGAGGACTCGAATGATATCAGCCCGAATAACGGGGAGAGGTTTACTGCTAGTGGTCGAAACACTGAAAAGACCTTTGAGGTATACCGGCTTCGACAAATCTTCCCCTTCGTTTGCGCTTTCCAACGCATTCCCTGCGCCGGAAATGTCCGCATCAGTCTCCTCGGGGACATTGGCCTCTCTAGCAGCATCTCGCCTGGCTCTACGAGCCTGTATACTTTCACGGCGAGCGTGGCCAAGTGACATCGTTCTCGAGGTATGTGTGCGGCCCGTCCTCGTCTCCTTTTGAGGAGTCTGCTCTTTTTGTGCACTCATACCAGAGTAATCGGACCCGCTGGTCTGTGGTGGCTGCCCTGACCCATTCGCATCGTCCCTGCGTGCTGTCCGCCGAGCTCGGTAATCAGCCGAGTTGACGCTTGTCGATCTTCCCAGGGACTTGTTGGATCTCGAGGCCGGCTCTTCTGACCCTGGAGCTTTGAGAAGATCCTGGTGCTGCGGTTGGCTACCTCCCGAAGGGATGGCTGAAGGGGATGGCTCAGCACGTCTTGCTCTTCTCATACTGAACCCTCTCGACAACGGAGAGACAGAGTCGGCAGGTGGCTGAACGCTCAGTGATGGGGCATGAGGACTTCCCACCCTCCCACGTTCTGGATCGCGACTGCGGTCCTTTGTTCTACGTGTACTAAATCGCCTTAAGATGCCCGCTGCAGTGCTTTCTTTCTTCGCTGGAGTCTCTGGTTGCGGCGCATTAGGGGCAGGGGATCCCTGTCCTGGCGCAAGATGGAGGTTTTTGACACCCTCGCTAAGGTCATCATCGCCATGGGTCCTGGCTCGAGGACGAGCCCGCCTAGTATGGTCCTTCTCCCCTGGTATTTGATATTGATTGGTATGTGCCGCTTCCGGGGCTGGGAGGTCGGGCATCTGAAGCATAGCATCTCCAGCCGACTGTGGGACTCCAAGAGCCCCGGGGTTTGTCTCAGCTCGTTCTTTTTCGAGCTTCTCCTTAACAAGGTAGTAAACGGATAGCAAAGGACTGTAGGCATTCAGAGGATCATTTCCCAGCTGGACAGCCTCCGCCGAAGGTGCAGAGAGGGTATCTCGACTAGTCGAATTTCGCCTTTTGTAGAAATCAAACATGCCACGCTTTTTCTCTCCGTGACTGGGTGCAGGTTGTTCACGAATACTTGTTCGCACGGCATGCTGATAATCTTCCGACTCTATTATTTTGGTGAGCTGCGCCGTGATATACTCTGGCGGGCCGAAATCAAAGCCCGTCATTTTCTCGATGACATCCGGGTCCAATGGCAGTTGCAAGGGTTCACGGTGTGGAAGATAGTTTTCAGGAGGTCCATTGTAACCTTTGTTCATCCATGGATGATTTATGATCTCCGCCAAACTTGCGCGCTGTTTGGGATCAGTGACCAGCATGCGTGAAATAATGCTGCGGCATTCTATAATTATAGATCGTTCAGTGGCTATTCGGACTTATACCAGGGAGGAGGAAATATAAGATAAGCGCCCTGTACAAGGGTAGTACTAACCTGCTGATAGTCCCTGCGGGAACTCGAACACACCCTGCTTGATCTTCGCATGCAGCTTCGGCATGCTTTGGTCATCGAAAGGCACCTTCCCGCAAACCAGGACGTAGAGAACAATCCCAAAGCTCCAAACATCCACCTCCGGCCCAGTATACTGCCTCGCTTGTAGTAGTTCCGGGGCGGCAAAGTAAAGACTGCCACAGAATGTTTTGAGAAGGCTCCTCGGAGAAAAGAGGTTGCTCAAGCCAAAGTCAATGATTTTGATGTCACCAGTTTTGCTGATCAGGATATTTTCGATCTTCAAGTCGCGATGCACAATGCTGTTGCGATGACAGTAGTCCAATGCACCTGCAATTTGCCGTGCGAACTTTCGGGCTTGCTTCTCTTTTAGCTTCCCGTGAGAAATGATATAGTCAAGCATCTGGCCGCCATTGACCAACTCGAAAAGCATATACCAATGGTAATTGGTTCGCACCACGTCTCTCATACCACAAATAAAAGGATGGTTCACGAGGCTAACGATGGCCGCCTCTCGAGCAGTTCGGATTTCTTTTGAACGATCTGCTCGTTCAGCATCGCGTGAGCTCCGATGTTCCTCTGTCGATTGCCTGGGTACGATCTTGACGGCTACCTACAATTGCGATCGGCATTAGTTGAATGGGCCCATTGACTTGACTTGAGGGGAGTGCTCACCTGTTCCCCAGTCTCTATGTTCTTCCCAACTTTGACCTTGCCCATACTTCCCGCTCCTAGAGTCTTCCCTAAAGCCCACTGACCCGACGGGGTAGTAACAGTTGTGCGACGCTTCGAAGGCATGGCAGTAGGGTGCAGGCGGGTACCCGAAGAAGTCTGAGGAGCGCCAGCGACGCCCTCAGCCATGACGGGCCCTGCGGTAGCCATGTCAATGCTATCCCGCTGATGACCTTGTACGGACAAGTTCCGGTGATGTTTATTGGAAGGCGGTTCGGTACGATAAGCAGTGGAGGGACGCTCCTGAGAACGCTCTTTCGAGTTGCTCCGACGAGTGGATACCGGATGGTCGAAGTCCCGACGAGCTATGTTATCAAATACTGCTTGATTTGAAGGTGGTCGGCGATCATAAGACTGGGACTTGGAATGGGAATGCGAATGGTGATGCTGCGAATGATGGTGATGTTGCGGGGAGGATTGATGTGCCGTCGCGGGCCTTACTGCGACACTTCGGGTTCGGTGAGGATTATCGGACGAGACGACAGGGCGACGAGAAGGAGGCCGGGAAGTTGTGGAGTGACTACGGACGACCGATGGCGACGATGACGATGGGGCAGTAGTGGACATCACGATGCGAAATTAGAAATGGCCCCAGTCAATGTTGGCCCAAGCTTTTTTCTTTCGCTCAACCCGAAAATACTGGCTGATAGAGGAGGGGATGTAGAGCGGATCGTGTCGGGCAAATGGCGTCCAAAGGGACGAGACAATACAACTATGTCAAGGGCCGGTCGGGGAGCGAGCGGGGGGGAATGGTGTTTGCTGACAAGCGCTCAAGCCAGCGTCGAAACGTCCAGCAGGCGACTCGATACGCCCCCATATACAAACTCGTGCAAGGGTAGAAAAAAAAAGGAGAGGAGGAAGAGATGATTGTGAAGGGGAAAGGAAAAAAGGAGTAATGTGGTGGGTGGACACAAAAAAGAAAGGATAGAAAGAAAAGAAAGCAAGTGCGTGATAGTGGGAAACAAGCAGTTTGGTTTTAGTCTGGCTTGACGATGGATGCGGCTGCGGAGAAAGACACGGGGCCAGGGGCCGCCATCAGTCGAACGGTACTGTATGGGTTACTTTTACTTGTATGTACTATGTTTAGTACCACGGTTGAATAGTGGACATGGTAATGGATATTGCGATAGTCTATTGATTGACCAATTTAGGTTGAAGTGGAGGTCATTTGAGTCTCTCATTTGGATCTTAACTATCATGTACTACATCAGAATCCAGTGAACAAACTTATTCCTACATATTTTCTCATACCCCTAGCAATGGTAGTCATCGGGGAAAAATAACAAAACCTGGCCCGATGGCAGTTTTGACGAAAGAGTACAGTACATACCTAAAGGAAAGTGGGTGGTATCACGAGGCAGTAATACCATACATACCTATACATGCCGTATGACATTTTCCCTGCCTAAACATTCAGATGATCCAACGAAGCCATCATCAATCAGCCTTTGTTAGCCACTTAGCGGAAAGTTCTTATATAGGCTAATAGATCACATTGCACTACTACAGGTAACTCTACTATTCTATATCCATTATTATGGATTTATTATGCATATGCTCACCCTTCACGTGTGGCAGAGCGGTGCTTTGGGCACGGTGGTATTTACTGTATCAAGTGACAATGAGATATTTTTAACAACCAAGATGGGGGAACACAAAGAGTTGTTTTGATGAAGATGTCATCACGAAGCCATTGTCTGTAAATAAACAGGGTTTCCCTTCATATTGCCCAGTGTTATACTTTTATATATGTACCTATGTAGGTACCTCGGAATACAATTGTATAAGGCGTTGGTGGTTAGGTACGCACCCTGATACTCAAAAAAAGGTAGGTAGGTATTTACCTACCTACCCTTAGATAAGGATACTACCTAACTGGATTGTGAACTAGTCGACACTAATAATGCAACCAATGATCTCGCCCTCTTCTACATCCAACCCTTGACCAATAAAAGCCCTCTCAAGGTCGATGCAATTAAGCATCTACAAGGTTTGTACCTATAGATACAATACTCAACGTAATTCATAAACCTCAACATATCCTATTCCATCGTCATAGTCTAAGAGAAGCCTAGGACATGGCGGAGATATCCCGAGCTCCTTATCGATTCGAAGTAAGGAAGTAAGGAAAATATTGCCGACTCTATTTGAGGAATGAAGCCCCTATTATAAAAATAAGTGAATCATTGTCTTAGTGTAGGATACTCTGTGACAAAACAGACATCTAGAATGTTACACGGTCCAGATAGTAGTACCGTTCATCGATTGCACCCATCACTCGGTCCAGCTGGATCCAGTCAACTGTTATGTATTCGGCATCTCCTGGCATCTCCTAGCATTCCTTCCAACACATGCTACCGCCACATATATGTGGCGGTGTGCGGATGGCACCGCCTCATCACATGATCACATCTGGACAGTTCCATGATGCATTACGACTTATGTTCAAACACACTTTGCTTGCAGCAACAACAAAGATACCGCTCTTTTCAGGGAACTTGGCCTTGCGGTGTCTATCAACCCGGTGTCGTCATTCTCACAAGGTCTGTTTTTGCCTATACATAAGTTATTTTACTGGGTTGAAAGGACTGATATGTCATACTAGTATTACACAATGACCAGTTTTTGACGGTAGAATTCAGCGTCGCATAATTTGAAAATGGCCGGCAAGAGAGCTCGCGCAGCCTTTGAGGCTGATCTACAGGCACACGAGTCCCCGTATGCCTTTTATGGAACACCTCTTCCACCGCTGGATGCCGGCGTCCGCGACGACGGATCATATGTACCGATCTGGAAACAGGAGGTAACAGATGACCGGGGAAGGAAACGTCTGCACGGCGCCTTCACCGGTGGATTTAGTGCCGGGTGAGCTCACGATTTGTGGATAGTGTTGGACAGCACACTAAAAGTGGCCGCGTCTTCAGGTACTTCAACACCGTCGGATCGAAGGAAGGATGGACCCCCGCGACTTTTGTTTCCTCCCGCCAGAACCGAGCAAAGGATAGTCGACAACAACGAGTGGAAGATTTTATGGACGAAGATGATATACGAGAGGCGGAAGAATCTCGAAACCTACACACTACCGATGAGTTCTCCGGGTTTGGGTCCACGGATGTTGACCCTAGCCGCCGGGCAGGGTTAATAGATCTTTTCAGAAGTGGCGGTGAGACAATAGGAGCTAAGCTGCTAAAGAAGATGGGCTGGAAAGAGGGACAGGGCATTGGTCCCAAAGTTCGACGCAAAGCCCAGCTCGGCGGCGATTCGGCCTACAGTGGTGGAGACGC
The DNA here is from genome assembly GCA_009176345.1 of Aspergillus leporis. Lineage (NCBI taxonomy): Eukaryota > Fungi > Ascomycota > Eurotiomycetes > Eurotiales > Aspergillaceae > Aspergillus > Aspergillus leporis. The sequence goes on along the minus strand of ML732216.1, from coordinate 93,395 downwards.
CAGCAAGACGTACTTGTTCGCACCGGAGAATTCGCCCATGGTGACTTTGGCACATAAAACAGATCGTAAAGGGCTTGGATATGAAGGAGAAACTCGTCTTGTGCCTCGCAGGTCCGGGGGCGGCGAGTCTGATGAAGATGCCGATCCCTTCTTCGGGCGGCGACTGACCGGTCAGGCCAATCCGAAGCGGTCTACTACTAAAGAGCCTCGTCGCGGAGCATTTGGTGTTGGTGTGCTGAATGACACTGGTTCAGATGATGAGGACCCATATTCCATAGGGCCACAGATCTCGTATAATCGAGTCGTTGGTAAAGAGAAGAAGAAGAAGTCTCCGGATGATGCAAAGCCGAGGGTAGCATCCAATCCCCTATTAAACAACAAACCAGTTTTCATATCTAAGAAAACAATTGCTGCTAAGAACTCTGGATTCAGAAAATGTCACGACGGCCGTTTGCCCTTAGATGGGTTTCTGCTGGCTGACGGCATCTCTGAGCTCGCGATCTCATCCCAGGAGAAGAAATATGCACCCCCAGAGATTCCTAAAGATTGGACTACCAGTAAGACCCCATCAAAAGAAAGGGGCATGTCCAATTATGTTTCTACGGCAGAGGCAGCTAAAACTTCCTCGCTAAACCCCACGTCTCGAGCTGCGCTTCTAGGGGAAGCCCAACTTCCCGGGAAATCTATATTTGACTGGATGACGCCAGAGGCCAGGGACAGGATCGTTAAGCTAACAGGGAAGACTGATCTCCCGCCAGCCTTGAGTGAGAAAGCCCCGGAAGGATATGAAATGTCGGACGCGCAGAAGCGGAAAGATTTATGGGATCTTGTACCGAAATTGGATAAACAGGTGGCAGTTCAGGCTCTAACCAGGGCGGCTAGTGGGTGGATGCCTTACTCCGAGGACTCAGACAAGCGATCCCGTTATCGGACATTCCTTGAATTACGAGCTGGGCTTCGGGACAGTCTTCCAGATCGGGTTCTCGGGTCGAGCACCGATGAATGGGTTGCTGAGCTTCACGAGTTCACTCGCGCTGCGGAGGTCTTCAAGCCAATGTCTGGAGCCATGGCGTCACGATTTACGTCTGCCTCCAGCGGGCCAAAAGGTTCATCAGATGAGGCTGATTCGTCTGCGACGGATCCGTTGCTTCAGGGGCCTGCGCAGAAGCCCGAAGACCCTGCCGTAGCGGCCGCAAAGATCGGCATGTTCGGTGCGATGACTCGAAGCAGCATTTCCTTCTATCCGACGCGTCTATTGTGTAAACGGTTCAATGTAAAGCCTCCTGACCATGTGCAATCCGGCCCCAGCAACCCGGCGGAGCGTTCAGAGGCCCCTTCTGGTGGACGATTTCAATTAGCAGGGTATCAGACTGCTGGACCCAAGGAATTAGTCTCGCAGAAAGTTATGGATCAGCTTATGCATGAAGTTGGCGCTAGCAGTGACACTGCAGAAAAACCTAAGCCTATTATAGTGGAACCCGAGCGCAACGAAGCGTTGGAGGCAGAGCGACCAGGCGAAGAGATCTTCAAGGCGATCTTCGGTAGTGATGATGAGGATGGTGAGGATGATGAGACATAGTAGATCGATACTACTTAACATCTTGAAAGGGATTATTGCATACTTTCGTTTAAGGGTGAGTAGAGAGAAGAGTAGAACAGCAATAAGAAATGAGGTGTGATGAAGACCATCTTGCATACTAGACCTTGTGACGCATACCCCGTAAGTAATCTACGTATTCAGTAGTTGGCAAAAGACGAATCACATCCGATCCCCACTAGTGGGAACAAACAACCCCAAAAAAAAAGAGAAAAAAGGTTCAACAGCAATACCGCAATGGACAAAATGGCGTGGGTTCTCCACATGGAACCTGCAGACGAACAACACCTTCAATATTCATGTGAATGTACAAAAGCAACAATAATAAACATCGGTCTGGAAAGTAGAGGAGAGCAAAAAGACATGAGCAATTAGCGTCCATAGGTATCTTCTAAAACCCAGCGGTCAATTGAAACAATAGAGAGGGTACAAGAATGGTAAAGTATATACTCCGTACGAAGCATAAGCTTTTTTCACTGCGAACCATTCTTTTTTTTTTTTCTTTTTTTGGTATATTAGCGCGTGGGGTTTAGTAAAGGATACGGAGTACGGAGTAATTCATACGTATGCCTCTTACGCTTCCTTTCTTCTCGTCTCTTTCCCCTCTCGATGATCAAGCAATTAATTATTTGGGAACTCTTTTCCCTTCTCTCCGGATTATCTTTTTCTCTTCTTTCTCTCTCTTTCTTTCTTTCTATCTCCCCCTTCCTTACTGATCATCGTCTCCCCTCTTATCATCTCACGAGAATTCTTATCGGTCCATACGTCATGCCATTGTTCTCGACCCTTGGCCATTAAACATCAATTCGCCAGTCATACGATTTCCACTCAGGAACATACATACACACGACTTGCGACATCCCCACGCTCAATTTCATCTGTGGACTTGAATTTTCCGCACTGCACCTCTGCTCCATTATCACACACCCTTTAGGGTGAGCTTTTAGAGGGTATCTCACTGCCTTTTTTTTTTATATCTTTTATCGGCTGATGGAGTCCGGTCACCATATCTACAAAATGGTAACAGTCTCTCCCCTACTGATCGTTATCGATCTCCATTGATCCGCACCCAAAATTGGATATGTGCAAATAAAAAATAAATAAAAAATAAATAAAAGCAAAGCACTATCCTTGCAGATTCAGAACCTCTAATTTTGGCTTTGATGGTTACAGGGTTGTTGCATGTCCACTTCGCGTGACGACAACCGCTCTACATATACAACCCAAACTGCTACCGAAGAACGCCGCCCTCAGGCATCCTCGCGTGCAGCAAATTCAGCAACCACAGCAGCCGTCCCTTCGAATTCTGCGCGCATCGTCATCCGTTCATCCCCGGATCATCTCCCGCTAAATGAGCATTTCAACGCCCCGATTCGCCGTCATGTCTGGTATAGCAAGCGCCGACTGTGGACCCGCGCGCAGCTGGAGCAGGAACGCAAGGAGTTCTTCGAAACGCGGGTAACGGGTCGATCGGAAATCTGGGCGGCGCTGTCTTCGGCCATCTCGCTCATGCAGGCCGGTGAGCTCGCCACGGCCCAGGGAATTATTGATGCGGCTGGTGTTACTGTTCCCACGGGCGACCTCTGTCAGGGTTGTTACGATGAGCAGGGGGTCCTCTATCGACTACCCCAGTGTATCGTGGGTAATCCGGAGAACATGGTTCAATCCAGCCTAGCGGAGGACGACTTCGATACGGACGACGATAAGCTGTCTTTGGACGAGGAGTCGGGCGATGAACTGATCGCGGACGACACCGAACGTCGTAGAGATGAGAAGGGCAAGATCAGCGAGCGGGACTTAATCCGAGTGAAAGCACGGCTAAGCGACAGGGGTGGTCCTGACATGATAGTGACTGTTGGGAAAACGCAGAATGTCAGCTTTATAGCTCGCAAGCTGCAGCAGGAGGCTGAGGTACGCTACCTTACTCCGGGTATTATGCGTCTTTTTAATAACTAACACGAGACCAGATTCCTAAGACCCATCGAGTGAAAATCGCCTATTTAGGTAAAATCCTCAACGAGCATGCGCCCTTAGTCGACCAAGGCTGGAAATCGGGCCATGTGATTAACGCTTTGATTGCCGCACGACGGCCTCAATAAAAATCGCCCTTGACTCCCACATTCCCCCGGGAACCACTCCAGTCGAGTTCCTAATTCGGAGGTTGGAACAAAGGCCCCCCGGCAATACTTCGAATTTAACGACTACCTACTACTGTTACGGCATTTTCTAGTTTATTGTTTAATGTGCATAATACCCATCGTTTGCTTTATAAAAGCCCTATGTTTGCTTTGACATCTATTACCCTTGTGATCGTTTATCCTAACTTGAACGGCTGTTCGGTTTGGCTGATATTCCTTACCTATGTGATGCACCATATTAGCTGTTTGACAGCAACTACGAGTACTCATATGAATAGTTTAATTAATTGGAGACCGAGTGCCTGTAGTATTCATCTTAGTCCATGACCACTACAGCTCTTCACCTTCGAAGCGTAAAAATAACTGGGTTTATTGAATAGTGACTAGTATAGTAAGTTAAGTAGTTAGTAAGGGGTCGCGTCGCATAGGCATCGGCGAGATGATTTGATGATGTAGGAAAGAAAGACAGATCTACCAAAAAAGATAAGTGCATCATCCGTGAATCGAACACGGGCCTCATCGATGGCAACGATGAATTCTACCACTAGACCAATGATGCTGAGGTGCTAACCGGTGCGTTATTTGACCTGCTGCTATTAGTTATCTAAATATCATGTTTTATAGAGCTACGGTATTGAGGCAAAGTATAAACCCCATGCATAGAAGTAATGATATAAGTGATCCTGTACTTATAATGTATTGGGGCTTATTATCACCATACTATCATTAGATATATCCAATAATTTATCAAACAATAAAGGGTTAACTCCATGCTAAGCATTATCATCCTAAGATTACATATGATGCAGCATGCAGCATGCGCCAAGAATATATATCGCAGTAGCTTCAGAGTCCCACCCCCGAACAAAATACAGCATCGCATGATCAAACCAACCTCCCATTCTCCGCCTCCCTTCCCGTAGGAGTCTCACCAGAACGTCTCTTAAATACCCGACAAAGCAACTTCGCACTTTGCGCAATAACCCTCACCAAGCTAGTGGGATTATAATGCTTGACCCGAAAGAGGTAATACAGAGCGACGGTGCCCATAACATTGAACCCGATGTAAGCCCAGCCCAGTCCGAAATTTCGCCACCTTTCGCTCCAATCTAATCCCCTTTATTAGCTATGACTAGGCTTGGATAAGCGGATTTAACTTACAGATATTACTAGTAGATAGGTATTGGTCGGCGTCACGGAGCTGACAGTATTCGCATCCCTGTGTTGCGGTTGGGTTGTACAGCATACCTGGAGCGACTTGGAGATACTGGGCCATGTAGTCGCCGCAGGTTGAGCCAGAAGGAGGGTTGAAGACGCTTAATTCGGCGGCATCGCATCGGATTGCTCGGCCGTGCAAGCCTGTCGACACCATGCCTGCGATTAAGTATGTTAAGGGTGAGACCCTGTACATGAAGATCCAGAAGCCTGGCAGGGCGTTGGGAGGTTGCATGACACCGTTGAATGTTGTGGCCATGATGAATAGCAGGGTTGCGATGGTTCCTCCTGTTTCGGCGTCGGGCAGGGCGGCGATGATGAAGGTTGCGAAGGTCGAGGTGAACACGTAGAATTGTATGATGAAGAGTAACATTAGGCCTTTTTGTTGAGATGCTTGATTGGCGCCGTAGATTGGGTAGTAATAGCATGCCCATGCGACGATCCCGGCAAATACTTGGTAAGGAATCTCGACTATCACGTTGGCGATGAGAAAGGCTGCCCATGAATATGCTTTTGACGGCCGTTCTCTCACTTCGTACAGGGATCGTTGGACTACAAATTTGGGCATGATTCTAATGCCTGCGTTAGTCTGGAGAGGCAGAGCGAGGTGGGGATATTACATACTGTTGTACCAAGGTTGAGAAGATGGAGGTGAGCATGAAAGCGCTAAACAGAATGTCTTGGAACCCTTGTTGAGAGCTATTGGGCTTGAAGAACGTGAAGCCAATGAACAGTGCAGAGAGGATAGCAAGAAGGATTTTAGCCCATACATAGGCGGGCTCACGCCAATACTGCTGGAAGACACGATGGGTTACGTACCACAGCTGGTACGTAAATGGCATGGCGTACTCTGCGTGCTCATCTTGCTGCGTGCCGTCGTCGTCGTTGGATGCTGAAGCTCTCTTTTGATGAATCCGGTCAATCTCTTTCTGAACATCTCTGGCCTGCTGACTTTCATTCCACTCATTGGACCAGTCCTTGGATGCTTTACCAGAGGCACCAGCCCCGATGATCTCAAGCATATACTCGGCCGGCTTCCCCATGTTAGTAAGAGATCAACCAAATTGAAAGCGTGTACTTACGTTCTCCTCCGAGCCACAAGCCCTTGCCCCCTTCTCCTCGAAGTAGCCAAGTAAAGTGCGAGACTGGTCACCGATCTCACCAAAATAGACAGTTTTCCCACCCTTTGCCAGAAACAGTAGACGATCAAACTGCTGGAACAATAGCGCACTCGGCTGGTGAATAGTGGAAAGCACTGCTTGTCCGTGATCCGCAAGTTTCCGCAAGAAAGCAATAATAGACCAAGAACTCTGTGAGTCCAGGCCACTTGTTGGCTCATCAAGAAAGATCAGCAATGCAGGTTTTGCAGCCAGCTCAACACCGATCGTCAACAGCTTTCTCTGCTCAACATTCAATCCTTCACCCGGAGTCCCGACAATAGCGCTAGCAAAATCCTGCATATTGAGCATCTCTATGACTTCCTCGACGTATTTGTACTTCTCTTTCCTCGAAACCGACTTTGGTTGACGCAAGAGTGCGCTGAATCGTAGTGCTTCCCTCACAGTCGTCGTGGAAAGGTGAAGGTCCTGCTGCTGCACATACCCTGTTTTCCTTTGGAAGCTAGTGTCGAGGGCTTTCCCATCTACCAACATGTCACCCGTTACGACACCGATGGAAACACGCTTAGCGAGAACATCTAGCAATGTTGTTTTACCGGCCCCTGATACTCCCATTAAAGCTGTTAGGGTACCGGGTTTGACCCATCCCGAAACGTTGTCTAGAAGACGCCGCTCTCCTCCCTTGACGGGGATATCATAGCACACGTTCCGCCATGTAAATATGCTCTGCTGTTTTGGTATAACTGACGCGGCATTATCGGTCTCCCTCTCTTCATGTGCCTGAGCGACTTCTGTAGATCCAGAGTCCCCGTGCGTTTTATCAAGGTCTCGCATGTGTGCTGGCACATGGCCCCGTCGGAAGACCAAGAACTCTGCTTTTGAAGAAGTTTGGGAGTTGATCTCAGTCGCCAATAGATAAATTGCAGTAAAGAAGATCCAGAACCCAATCAGGATGCCGAGGTTCCTCCATTCATGTGTGTATGTGTACCTATACTGTGATTCGATGAAAGCGTCTCCAGAAACCGTCCTTTCTCCCGCAACAGCACCCCGGACAGCGCAGATAAAAGAATTCCCGGTCAGAGTGGGATATGAAGGGACAAATTGCGAACATATAAACTGCCGGCCGTGGAATTCATTGGATATCATGGACTCAAACGTGTAGAAAATCGGATTAATCCATCGGATCCAGCTGAACCACGGGATGTCATGCATCTGTGGAACGGGAATCACGAAGCCTGTATAAATGACTATGGCTAAGACCAACACACCAGCCATGGTCATCGCTTGTGCAAGAGTCTTTGTCGATGCTGCGAGGGTTCGAAAGATTCCTGACATGGCAAGTGTACTGAGGAATGTGAATAGAAAGAAAATAAAGAACTGAGAAGGCTCGTATCTCTATACGTCTGTGTCAGCTGCTTGCATATGAGGTGATCAATAATCACCTACCAAGCCGGCCAAGAAATAGAATATGATATTGAATATCACGGCAGAGACAAATTTCACGGGTATGTCGCTCACGATTCCCCCAAATGCTTCTGTAAAAGGGTGAACAAAAGCGTAGGAGGCTTGCTTCTCAACGATAGGTCGCTGGTCGTAAAGAGAGTTGATCTCGGTGATACTGATGAGAGCATTCATTCTGAACGTAGAGGTTAGTAGTGAATCTTGACTGTCCACAAACAACTTGATTTTGGCCAACACGCCTAATACATGATGTTAAAGGGGATACGCACAGGACAGCAAAGAAAAGAGCTGATCCTTTACTATAGAATCCTGCCGTGGCAGTTGGTGTCCTGTAGATGTCAGAAGCTGTACCAAAGCTAAGAACGAGGTAGAACTACTTACCCAAAATACATGGAGCCAATAATGAGAGCCATGAAAATTCTCCCAATGATTGTCGTCAGAGTAGAAGGCTTGTCATTCCATATTCTGTCAAGATCAGCATGGAAGGGCTTTCAATAGAGCTACAAAAAGGTCAAGGAATAGATACGTACCGCTGATAGGCCCTGACTGTACAGAGCTTGATTTGCATCGGAATTGAGATAATGTAAGGGCTCTCTGGTCGAACATGTTTTGCCTGCTTTATTCTCTTCATCTTGCCAAATGTCTGCTCTGCCTCTCCTCCTAGCGGGAACTCTTTATGGTACAGGTCAATTTCTCTTTGAAGCTCGGCCCATTGAGAACTATTTTTCCAGTACTTTTCAAATTCATCTGGCGTGCGAGGAACTTTGCTCTCCATTCCATCCCGCGCTTGACGCTCCTGAGGGTTAGTAACAGCTGTCAAGAAATCGCCAGTCGTTTGGCGTGGCGGACAATACCAGCCCATGCCGTTAAAGTAGTCTCTTGCCTCATCGCACGGCCCAAAATAGATCTCTCGTCCTTCGTATAGAACGATGGCTTTGTCAAAGGCATCGTAGATTGCCTGCGATGCTTGATAGATTGCAACTGCATGGCTAGTACCAACCAAGTTAGAGGAAAGGCGCAGCGCCTTAACAAATTCCAAAGCACTTGCGGAATCGAGACCCCGGGTACTATTGTCCCATGCTGCCATAGGGGCACCGGAGACTGATGCCATGTCAATTTTAAGCACTACTGAATTCGACGTCGCACAACCACTTACGTGCCATTTCAGCTATACTGCATGCAAGTCAGAGAAGCACAGATATATGGCATATGCACGATATACTAACCTGACTCGCTTCCTCTCACCTCCCGAAACACCCCGGATATAGTCGTCGCCAACTGTGCACGAATGTTAAATATTAGATTATACATCAGCTCTCCGAAAGCATCTGTCCTGCACGACGTACCCTTTGTGTCGTATGTATGAAGCAGACCAAATACAGCCATCGCAACCTCGGTGATGTGCTTAGCAAACTGCTGTCGCTTGAGTCCAAGCAACCTATTTTCAGGAGTTCTCGCTGCCGCTGCAAATTCCAAAGTTTGTCCGACAGTCAAATGAGGGAAGTGTTTATCCACCTCTTGGTTGTACAGAACCTCACCCTTGAACTCTTTATGCATCTTCTCCATGGGAACACCATTATACTGGATCTCCGAGCTTTTGCGGAGTTCCAATCCATGTAGCTGCCCACACAGAGTCTTAAGAAATGTCGAACAGCCGCTACCAGGCCTCCCCAGAACAATCAGCATCTCGCCACTCTTTAGAAGACCATCAAAGTTGCGCAAGATATGCTTTTCTGGGGAATGTTTCGCGAAGCTCAGCCATCCTGATGGCCGGAAAGGCTCCAATAAGATCGAGCCCACGGTGCTCTGGTATTGCAGCGCTGAGCCGGATCCAGAGACGTTAAGATTCTGAAATACAACTCCGGTTGAGGGGGGCCGAGGAATACCCTCCTTGTCCATTAGCTTCAGCTTCATCCGGGTCCACTTGTATTGGTCAAATTGCCCGCTGGTAGGGTCAAGTGCGGGATGATCAAGGCCAATATCCTCCAGTGTATCTCTCCGTTGAAGGCGTGCTTCGCTAACTCCAGAGTCACTCGCTCGGCGTTGCAGGGGAAAATTTGAGGCGATGCGCGTTAACTCGGCCCTGTTATCCGGATGGATACTTTCGAAGACGGAGGCATCATCGAACTTCGAACCCCTCCGACGATATCGCTGTTCGGAGGCTGCCCCATCCTCATGGATTGAACTTGATCGGCTGGAGCCGGTATGTTTCTCCTCCGTCATCTCCAACTATAGACCAGAACTTGTGATGGAATGCCAATAAGCTAGCCAGGGGAGTAGATATTGGTAAATGAGGCTGTAAGTTGCTTTTTCACCTCGTAGGCAGCAAGCTATATACGGCAGTTACGGTCAGGAGGTCGCGATTGAACTCGAATGAATAGTCGGAGAAACAGGCACCAGAGTTGAGCGTGTCGATTCCATATAAGGAAGCTCACATGCTGCTCCTATAGCTCGGGTAAAATTTTAAGAGTCACACAAATGATGATTGCATTGTGCTTTGTCAAACAATCTGGATTCAGCTAGTTTCCCAGAGCTTCAATTCGTCCGAAGGTAAGTGGTGATGTCATGGATATCAAACCACAAAATGCCTCAGTAACACTCCTATGGAGTGACCCCAAGCTTTCCGAATAATCACCATTCAATCAATGTGAATGGCTAATGTGTTTGACTCTATGGTACCACCAGGGGTCGTACGGAAGTGACCTGACCGGATGCGGCTGAGTATAGGATTCACTCTGACATTCGCACCCTTATTTAAGACCCAGGGTACCTGGTTTAAGGATGTAGATCGATACTTTCATTAATAGAATATAGATTCTTGCCCAAAAACTCAACTTAGAGGGTATAGTGGTAAAATGCGAATAAATAGTCATTGTCCATGCATATGCTTCAAGTTTGATAATGACTGGACCGATATCCATTATCAGATAAAAGCATTGAGCACTATTCACCCCAGGTTTATTTAAGTTCACCTGCTACTTAGGGTCCTACAGAGCCCTCTGCGTATTTTGCTTTATTTGTGGATCTGCAATCATGAATTTTTGATATATTGTACAGTGAGTAGATCAAGTAACTAACTAACTATAGTTCTCAAAGTTATCAAACGTTCCCCATAAATTTTGCCGGCGCTCAATGGTGCACTTCACAATTAAAGTGGCTCTCAACTCTGGCCAATCCTATCTCCCACCCAACTCCGCACAAGAGCCATCAGAACAAACAGGGCAAACATAAAAAAAAAAAAGATTATGTCTGTATGATAGTCTCCGGCATACAGAACTAAAACTAAACTGTGAGCGCATTGTCGAAGATTGGAAGATTGGACTTATTCTAATCTTCAATTGGTGGAAAGAGTATATTCTCCCGTCTTAACAACCCCTTCAGGGTCCAGTCTGAGAAGGTCGCATACTGCATTCATCGCCAACCCTGCTTAGGCTAAACTTCTAGCCGGCGAAATCTACAGCCATGACTGATATACAGAAAACTCCCTTCGTACGGGAGCTTGCGTCTAGTGGTATGTTCCCCATCTACTAAATACCTTCCTTAACAGTCATACCCAAAAGCTAACAGTATAAACCAGACAAAAAAATCCGGGACAAAGCAACTGAGTCCCTGACCCTCTTCCTCCGCTCCAGAACGGACCTCTCCTTACTGGAGCTCCTCAAACTCTGGAAGGGCCTGTTCTTCTGTACTTCTCCCTAATCCTAAACCACAAGGGACACATTGAATAACTGACGGGCAAAACTAGGCTTCTACCACTCCGACCGCCCCCTCACACAGCAAGCCCTCGCCCGTAACCTCTCCTACTCGCTAGTCCCGACTCTCCCCCGCACCGCTGTGCACCGCTTCCTGCGCGCATTCTGGATCACCATCGGCCGAGACTTTCACTCGCTGGATCGGTTGCGACTGGACAAGTACCTCTTCCTGGTCCGTTGTTATGTCGGCGTTGCTTTCGAGATTTTCGTGAAGGGTGCGCAGCAAAACGCCGCGCAGAACAAGGGCGGTGATAAGAAACGGAAGAGAGAGGAGGCGGGTCAGAAGGCGAAGAAGCGGTCCAAGGGGAAGAAGCAGAGCGAGGAGCGGGAAGACGAGGAAGAGGGACAACAGAATGATGAGACTAAGTGGGCTGGGCTCGAGTCGTACATCTCGATTATGGAAGAGGGCCCGCTTTGTCCGCTTAACTTTGACCCTGACCAGCCTCCTGCGGATGAGAAGAATGATTACATTCCTATGCCTCATGGGCCTGATGGTTTGAGGTATCATGTTATGGATATCTGGATTGATGAGTTGGAGAAGGTGCTTGAGTTTGAGGAGGTTGGTGGGGATGACGATGAGACGAAGACCCGGAAACCGAAGGGCGATGTTCCTATTGAGCTCATTTTGAGACCAATTGAGAAGTTGAGGGCTGAGAGCCCGTATAAGCCGGTCAGGACCAGGGCGCAGGAGGCGCTGGATGATGAGCGCTTGATCGAGTGGGGGTTCCGGACCCGGAAGGTTGATTCGGATGAGAGTGATGAGAGTGATGAGGAATGGGGTGGATTTGATTGATTTTGATGTAATACTAAAGAATTGGACGGGTTCATTCTGTTTAGGCAATTATAGCGATCGCATATTCTTTACCTTGGATGACCTTGTTGCTGAAAGTAGCTATATACACAGAAACAATTATCTTTTCATGAGCTCTATAGTAGAGTATATATATTATATAACGTAAAGTAGTCAACTAAGGTAAATGGCCAACTTCAGTTACTAGCCGGTCCTGGCTAACAATATCAAGCTAGTAGAGCCCTAAACTGAATGCATGAAAAGCATGCCTGTGCTTCTTGGAAAGTCTTGCGCGCGGGTATCATAGAATGCGAAGACCGGTAATAGTGAATGTATGGATATAGCCCAAAGACATCGCGGGCGACTTATTTTCTCCTCCCCTATGTCTATGCTTTACTCTTGATGAGGCGACTCTGTCAACGGCATCACGCCCTGGGGCCCTCTGCCTCATATAGATGCCCCGATTTTGACAGCACTGTGCCGAGACCTTTGTGGACCTCGGCCTGGAAGGCTTCGAACGGGATGCTTTCACCATCAACACTGATATACCCTGCCTTTTGATGAGGGATAAGGCGATAGGCGCTAGCTTTGCGGATCTTTACATCAGGCATATCAAAGAAGTCACCCTCAGGAACTGCTGTCATCATCTTAAGAGTGGTAGTACGGGGTATTGTTCCGCTTATGGTGACAATGTCCATCAGCCCATCGTTGGGCAAAGAGGCCGGAAAGAAGTTTGTGTCCTTTGACATAATAGCCATGTTTCCTGCGTAGAAGTTACCCATTTCTTCGCCTGGAATGACTTCCCAGTCCTTTGGGAGATCATCCAGAACAGTGCCATATTTGAGCTCGGGGAGACCCTTGGACTGTCCTGCAGTCTCTTCGGGGGAACGGTGCGGAGCTGGATTGTGTGCGTAGGTGTTATAGTGCTCTTTAATTGCCTTTTTGTCATCAATCTCCACCTTTATGGCGAGGTCGCATGGGTACACTGTACGTTGCATGATGCGTACGAGAAAACCATACGTGAAACGGTGAGCGCCCATCCATCGGATGTTATCGGTACCGAGGTCTGATTCTGCTATGACACCGAAGGATTGCGACAGGAATGATAAGGTGCGAGTTTGCCCTTGCGTAAGCGAGACCAGGTCCATAGGGGTTCGCAGTCCTTTGGTGATCGCGAGAGCTGCCACCGAAACATCACCTGTCCCACAAAGGTTCCATGCCATGGCATTACCAGAGCCGCAAGGGATCATGGCCACGGCTAATTTCTGCAGTGCTTCTCCAGCATTCTGTTTCTTTGCTAGACCATTGAAGACCTCGTAGGGTAAACCATCACCGGAGCAGCAAACAATAGCATCGTAGGCATCGACGTCGAGTTGCTCCACAATCTCAGTGGCATGGCCCTGATGTGTTGTTTCCTCTACATCCACCTTGCAACGCGCAGCGGCGAAGACCGGCGCTGCACGTTTGTGATAGCTTTTTGAAGCTCCACCTTTCCCGCCAAATGGGTTGATAATAACTTTGAGTCTTTTGTACTGTTGCGCCTCTCCATATGCGAGGTCCAGCAATTGCGTAATCCAAGTTTGCGCATTTACCTTCTCTTCATCGGCGATTGGATATTCAAGGGCAGTCACGGAGATGCTATCTTTGCCAGCGGGCTGGGCATAGGTGATGGTCAAACCCGCTGGGGAAAGACCAGCGTCAAGGATATTGTACAAGCTAATGGAATGTGCAGTTTTAGCTGAGACTGAACCTGTTAGTCAAGTTCCACGTATCGTTATGTAGATGGTGAGCAAGTTTTCCCCAAAAGAGAGGAGAGCGCTATCAAAAATCAAAAATCAAAATAAGGGGTCTGGCGTACCCGACTTGGCCAACAAGCCACAGCATGCGCGATGGTCTTTTGACTTTGAGCGCTCGTCTGTAGCACCAGAGGTTGATTAACAAAAGACACATTACAATGGTCGCAGCTATTGGCTATAGTAACATACCCACAACGTGAAGGGAGTCGCCTCCTATTGTGAGAGAAACCGACTGTGCAACCGTCAGGGTTGAGTCGTGCCGCAGCAATCGATGTTGAGAACCCGGCTGATCCGGATGGTTAAAAGGGCGAGAGACGCCATTGGATGAAGAAGTCATGACGGTGGGCTAGGATGCGGAAATCGCATCCTATTGAGAGAGCGGCAAGGACAAAAAGTAATATTGACAAGGAAAAGTAAGTAGGAGGGAGGAGAAGATAGGTGGTGCGATGTGGTGAAGTGTAAGTATTAAGAAGCAGAGCGGAGTCCAGGAAATGGTTAATAAGAAAACGAGGAAACAAAATATATTGGCCAAAGGTTGTTTCATTTAAATATTGCATGGCCCACCGGTTCCTCCAGGTACAGTTTCTCTCTCTTTCCCCATTCTTGACATGACAGGGCGGAATTCCTTCTCGTTTTCTACTAGTTCGCTCTTCAATCTATTGCCAATTCAATTGACTTCATCCACTCTGCACCACTTCCGGCACTTCCGCAGGTCCGACTCCAGAAATTGAGATATGAAAAAAAGCTGAAGCGTAGATATTTGCCGGATCCCCACCGTGTTTCTTGAGACCAATATTGGGGTTTCACCTGTCCAGAGGGAATAACCTTTCCACGCAATCTATTTTGTGAAACCAGTGGCTCCCAACTTTCTCAACCCAAGTTTTGGGTCGCTTGGGACAAGCCGAGGCATCGTGATCTGCGGGGTGTGGGGACTGAACGGATACACTTGGAGATTCTAACTTACGGAGTAGTAGTAGTACATTCGCTGGATGAACCACAAATGCATAGTCTATTGGGAAAATTCTTTCATTTTAAACAAAAGGAAAAAGTCTTTTCTCATCCAGTACAACACAGTAAAAAGGAAAGCATATAGTCAAGAAATTCGTTCCATCAGAGCAACACTGAAGAAAGAACAAAACGCAGATCAAATACAATAGAATACTATGATAATAAGGTTAGAAAGGGTAATCAACTATTCAAGCGCTGGTCAACATCAATTAGGCAGCCGAGGCCTTGAGGCCTTTCAGGGATCCCAAACTCAATGCCAGTCCCTGTGAACGGCTTCTTATCCGCACAAATCCAGTGATCGGTCCATCATCTCCTTCCATCTCAATGCTCAAATTTGCAAGTGCGTCCTCGCCTGTGGGTAGCCTCACGTTAGCCGTCATTCAATGGGTACACAAAGGAAAAAAAAAAGAAAAAAAGAAAAAAAGGAAAAGCACAAACGAGGGGTTACAAATACATACCAAATACGCTCCGGGCATATAGATTAGCACTCAAGAATCGGCAGTCTCCCTTCAACGACGCTTCGGGGGTCAGACACGCCATGTTGGTACTGTCCATCAGCTGCTTCAGGAACTCACGAAGGCTCTTGGCCTTGGAGTGGATGTTGACCTTGTTCTCCCACTCAAACTCGGTCCACATGGTGCGGAACTGAGTCTCAGTGCACTGAGCGGGCTGGATATAATCCATGATGTCGGCATGAATGTCGTTAAGAATGACAACGTGCGTCTCTGTTGAGCTAGCGCCATCATACACGATGTTACCGAAGATGACGCCGGTGTCCGTGGACGACACCTTGACTGTAGCCTGCACATTCAAGAAGTCGCGCGGTCCGAGGTTGTGTGTGGCTGGCCGCTCGACAACCTTGAGGTCTCCAAGCGTTGCGAACTCGACGGACAGATTTTGCAAGGTTTCCAGAGTCTGATTGACTAGAAGCACATCTAGAATAATATCGAACTGGTGAACAGTGACGTAAGCCTCGGCGTAGACGGAATCCGAGAAACCAGTGAGTTGTACCACGCGGCTGAGTTTCGAAGAAACAGTTTCTACAGTGGAGTCACCGCCGGTGGCCTTGGCTAGATCAAGCTCGATCTCCTCTGCGCCTTCAAGAGCATTCTTCTTCGAAAATTGCCGGATAGGGATAGCGTCATCAATCTGCACAGCACTCTTGGCCTTCTCGACAGCCTCCTTAGCGGCTCTTTTCTTGTCTTCCACCTGAACCATGGCACGGAATGCCTTTCGGGTATCCTCCAGGAATGTAGTCTCCAGTTCCTTTCTCTCGGAGAACTCGGCGAGTGAACGCACACAGCACATGATACGGTCAACTGAATCCTCATCGATAGGGGCCTTGACGAAATGAGATTGACCGACACGGATAATTGAAATCATGATCAGCATAGCCTCCGCACGCAGAGCATTAGTCCGAGCAGCATCTTCGGAAACCTCGGAATGGCGCATCACCAATTTCGTCAAAGTAGAAGATAGAACAGTTGCTAGGTAGTAATCACCATCCAGGATCAGCTGGCGAAGAGGGGGCTTCTGGGCAGCCTTGACGGCTTCAAGCCTGGCAGCAGCCGCAGACTGGCTGGTTAGAGCACTCTCAGTAGCGTACGTGCCGTCTGCCAATACCTTTCTTGATCCCGTTGGCGCCGAGGGCTTGGCGTGGCCATTGACTTGCCCCTTAAGTGCGTGGTCTTCAGGGGTTTCATCAAGTAGCCGCTGTTCTGAGGCCAAGATAGGGATCTCGCCGAGGCTAGCTCTGATCTTCTTCCATGCTTCACGGATATCTTTCTCCTCCAAAGAGTATTCACCAACGACCCACAAAACACCGCGGTACACCTTGCCGGCACGGACCTCACTCAAAGTCGATACCAGGCGATCAACGATGGAAGCGCGCAGGTTAGGGAACTTCTCCACGACTTCTTTGACGAACGAGATGACATCAACGGCAGAGTTGTTGTTGAAGTCTGCAATGAAGTCCATGAGGAGATCAACAACGCTAGCAGCAATCTCTGAGAACTTAATGGCACAAGTATGTATCGATTGAATGAGAAGTTGACGGTACTCGCTGTTCTACACAGGTTGTCAGTCGGATGTATGTTTAGAGGAATCATAAACATACCTTCTCATACTGCTCATCCACGGTCTTAGCAAGCTCTTTCTTCAGTAGCATGACAATCTCTTCGACATTCTTGCTGGAAACCATCTCCAAAGCGATGCCGAGGGCCTTCCGCCGAACGTCGATGTCAGGGCTCGAAAGGACGCGTAGAATCTCCATGGCGAGATCATCCAAGACACCTTCATTGCGAGTCCTCAATTGGTCAACCCGATCAAGGACAATAAGCTTCACATTGTTGTCAGCCTCTCTAATGCACAGTTCGATTAACTTTTGGGCAGCAGCCTTGACGGCCACTGGGTTGCTGGTAAGAGCCGTGAGAGATGTTGCAGCTTCGTAAATCACAGTGCTCGTTGATGCGTCTAGGAGATCGAAGATCAATTTCAGATACCTCGCCTACCGGTCGTTAGCAGCCTATAGCACCTCCTGATCTTCGATGACCCACCTTGTTCTGACCGTTCTGCACAGCATCCTTCCTGATAAACTCGAGCTCCACCAGTTGAAGTAGCTCATCCGTATTCTGAATACTATCGAATGTAGAGCCTAAATATTCAAGGGCTTTCTGGTGGCTGATAGACATGAGCGCAGCAAATGCATTGCGCTTGCAGGTGCCATCGGTTTCCGTGTCAAGGAACGCTTGAATGAGTTCAGGCGCATCGGGAATGAGGGATTCTGAATGTTGGAAAATAGAAGCGATAGCCCAAACTGCATTCTTTCTCACATATGCATGGCGGTGTTCCAGGCATGAGCGGGCTGAGGAGAGGAGGGGTTCGATGAGTTCCGGTTCTCGGAGCTTGCACAGGAAACGAAGGGTGTTGCCTCGGATGTATTCATTGGGGTGCTGAAGGTCATTGCGAATACCATTGCTGCCCAGAGAAGGTCTATTAGAGCGGCCACACAGTAATGGTGGAACAGACTGCATCCTTACCACACCAGAATCATCTCTTGCTTCAACTTGCCATTCGCATCGAGCTTTGGGCAGATTTCGTAGTAGAAGTACAACAGCTTCTTGAGAGGTTTGCTCTTCGCAGGCATAACAAATCGAATGATATGCATCAGCAGTTGGGGCATTGGATCCCCGTTGAGCATGATCGTAATGATCGTCCTCATAGTCTCCATCTTAGTCTCATCATTGCCCTTCTCCAACTGCAATTTCAGCTCCTGCAAGGAAGGCTGATCAGCAGTGTTGTCCAAATGGACTAGACTGTATGCGTTTTCTAGGAACGACGCCATGGTGACGAGGGTTTGAGGAGCGGCCGTGAATAGGTACGGGTAAGGAGGGAGGAGAGCTAAATGTGGTCAATACAGGTTGTTGTTATTGATTGGATCTTTCAGGAGCGGGCAGGAAGAAATACCGGAGCGACTCTCCTCAAGTATAAAAAGCAAGCAATATAAAGGAAATTAGAACAATTCGACTCCCCTCACCAGCCTTGCATTCAATAGCATGAATGTTGACTTTGGGAACTAATGTTGTTCATTTGCGCGGCGGAGAGCGCAAGCTGTCCGGAGTGTGTGGATGACTAAGCCCCACCGGGACCATCCCGTGTAAAGGACCAACTCGATCCAGGCACCGCAACCCAATTTCACAGGCACGACTCTGCTCAGATAGTCTACCACAACGTTGCTGGTGGATATACCATTGGAACGAAGATGTCGACACAAAATGAACCTTTTTATCTCCGTTACTAGTAAGAAACAGAACTTTGTAGCCCAGGTTTCCTCAGCTGCTGACAGTCCCGCAGCTCAGGTCACTCTGGGCGGTTTGGACATGAATTCTTAGGTTGGTCTGCGACAGCATCGTTGTCCTCCTCAGGGTGCTAATGAATACAGAATTCGATTTTCGTACCCTTGGAGATGGTCGCAGTGCCGCCGTGCGGTATGCAAACAACTCCAACTACCGCAATGACTCCCTTATCCGCAAAGAAAGTGAGCGCTAGAGAAGGAAATCGCTGTGATAAATCATATCGTCGCTAATGATGCCGCTGTAGTGTGTGTGAGCTCTTCGATGATCCAGGAGATCAAGCGCATTATCAAGGATAGTGAGATCATCAAGTATGCGATCAACTCATCTTCTAAGATCGAGATATGATGTGGTGCTAATCCAATTTAGGGAGGATGATTCCAAGTGGCCCCAGAAGAACAAAGACGGACGACAGGAACTCGAAATCAGAATTGGGAATGAACATATCTCCTTCGAAGTACGTTTTAGCCGGAAGTGATGTGGAAACAAGGTGCAATTATTAACATGACTGGCCTTACGCAGACCGCGAAAATCGGTTCGCTAGTAGATGTGACCGAATCTGCAGACCCAGAAGGTCTTCGGGTTTTCTACTATCTTGTTCAGGATCTCAAAGCCTTCATCTTCTCTCTCATTTCTCTTCATTTCAAGGTAACACCGGGCCCGCTAGTGTTTGGGACCACTTTTCTAACACTCATCTTTTACCTTCACAGATCAAACCCATCTAAATCAGATACCTCGCAATGACATGAAATTGTTCAGTTAAGAGTTTAAAAAAGGGCGTTTTGGAGGGTGAGGTTCTATGTTGCGAGAGTTGACTCTCGTAACATATACAAAAGACAGTAATGACGCAATGCATAATTGCCGACAAATTTTACGCACTTTGTAGCAGAGAAATGAATACCCATCTAATGATCTGTTAATTTGTTCACAAACATGTTTATAAGAGCCAGTAGATCTATGAACTCCTCTATGGAGGGTGTGGAATGTAGGCAAGCCACAGCCAATAATGGCATGCCTGGCTTTGTCCTGAAGTCCAAGGCCCGCCAGAAAAATATCCGCCCCAAGCGCCGGTTTGCCTCCCCCGCGCTCGCATGATCAGCGGCCTTATCCCTTTTGAGCAGTGCGTCTCCCGCCCCGGACTTCCTACGTCGCATGGACTTCCATTCATCTCCCATCTCACATCAGATCTTTCTTTCACCCCTTGGTCCTATTGTCTTTGCATTGTACTTGGACATAGCTGGGCTGCCGTTCTCCTTTACTCGCAAAAGGCACATAACTCAATCGAATCCGATGTCATTCCTTTGATTCGCCTCAATGCCGACCCCGAGTGACAACACACCACGCCTGAATGCCACATCGATCGCTGAAGATATCTCCACTCGGACCACATGTCCGCCTGAAATAGAGAGACTTTCATCCTGGCGAGAATCGCCTGAATCTACTACCACGGAGAGCGATGCCCCCGATAATGCCCTCTCCCCCGCCATTGCCTCGGCGCAGTCCACGCTGACTTCGTCGGAGGATGCCATCACTCGTTCAAACACAGAAACGTTAAAGGCTAGTGCCGTACCAGGAGCTCCCGCTAAGAGTATGGAAAGATCCGATGATGATGCTACCGCGGGAAGATTGAGTCCTGCTGGAGAAACCCCCCGTTCGTCCAACCAGCCGTCGCCGGTCACCACACCTTCAACTGGTGCACTATTAAGTTACGAGTTTTCTAATATACGGGTATGTGGCTTCGAAATTGCCTCGTTTGATATTCTCACTAATACAGCCAAAGCTTCTTCCTAATTACACTTCGTCCTTCTTGCGACCCGGGAGTAAATTTACTGGCACGCAGCAGTCAGACCGTCAGATATACAATGTTGATGTAGAAATCAAGCATGTTGATATGGTCGAATCATACCTTTGTGGCTATCTTAGAATTCAAGGTTTGTGCTACACTATTTATAATCTACGACATAGACGATTGTGTCTGACTCATTGCGCTCTATATGCAGGTCTTACGGAGGATCATCCCACCCTTACAACGTTTTTCGAAGGAGAGATAATTGGTACCAAACATACGTTTAAAACTAGAAACGAAGCATGGGGTGCTACAGAGAAGACTGATATGCATCACTGGGCGAGGTTCCCCGCTTGGAGGCCATTGGCTAAGCAGGCGAAAAGACCCGATTTTACGTACCGCAATTTCGCCCAACGCGAGCATATCTTTATGCGATGGAAGGAATACTTCCTTGTGCCTGACCATCGTGTAAGAACAATATCGGGTGCAAGTTTTGAAGGTTTTTACTACATTTGTTTCAACCAAGTGGAAGGAACCGTGACTGGTATATACTTCCATGCAAAGAGCGAGAAGTATGTGTTCCAATTGCTATTGCAAACCATCTCTTTATCTTCTCAGTACTGACGACTTAGTTTTCACAGATACCAGCAGCTGGAGCTTAAACACGTTGAAGATCACGGCTGCACCCCTGCTATCGAATTCCGTTGATATCAGTTTCTGTGGCGAGGGACATCGTTCTGGTCATCAAGTCTCTTGTCCTTTACCTTCTATTTTCTTTTTAATTTTCTTTTCTTTTTCTTCTTTCCCCCTTCTACTTTTCCATTGTCTCGGACTACGATGAAATCCACGGCGTGGTGCTCTTAAAGCACAGGATTGCTACTTCTATTTCCTCCATCTCCCGCTCACTGCTTCAGACGCGAAATTTATGGTTTACGATGGTCTTTTCTTAAATTGGCGTCTTCCTTGGTTTTCAGGGCTCCAACTATCACCCCCCCCCGCCTTGTCTTTGAACCTTTCAATTTTTTCTCTTGGTCTTTTTCTTTCTTTTTTCGAATCATGCTGGGGCCATTGTGTGCGTATAGGTAGCATTGTCTAAAGGATCTCGGTTCAACACGTTTGGGCTATTACCATCTTCCACTCGTTCTTTTCGCAATTGCAAATAGTAGCCATATTCTTTCTTTCTATGGACCATGGATACATATAGGTGTGTGAGTTGTCTTAAATTGCTAACAATGATTTATGTTGCTCGATGTCATTTCCAAGATCTATGATACAGATTTATGGCATACTCTAGATATAAAGGTTCAATCTTATAATGCTGATATATAGAAGAAGGAAAGTCATTGGTGAGCGTGCAAAACATGACTAAAGTAACAAATTGAGCTCCTTCATGTTTCTTGAGCATCGAATGATAAACCGTGACACCATGCCCAGAGAATACACCATTGCTAAAGAGAGAAAAAAAAAATAATCACGCGTTAGGTGACTGACAGATATGAAACGCTTTAGTAATTGTGTAAGGGGGTATCAAACGCAGTCGGTTGATAGGGTGAGAGATATTTATCGGTCATAGGCGGGACTTTTCGGGCCATAAAAGAAGTTTCAAGAGAGAACGCAAGACCTTTCGGATAGAAAGGATGGGTCAAGATGTACAAGTAATTGAAGGTAACTGGGGGATCAAACAAAGTTAGATATAACTGGAGTTCTGACGGCTGCTCGAGTTGGAGCTGCTCACGCTGCCACTGTGGTCACTGCTGGGTGTTGGTGGCTCAAGCACGACCTGTTGCCTGATGAAAACTATCCATTCATGCTGGAGTAGTTCTGCCGCAGTCGGCCTCTTCAAAGGATCGCATTCGAAGCAACGGCGGACAAAGTCGATACCCAGATCGCTAAGCTGCTCGCGAGACGGTAATTGGGGCTGATTTCCTTGTGCAATATTGTACATAATAGCCCACTCGTTATCCAGAGTAGACCAGGGCCGGCGACCAGTAGCCATTTCCAAGATCACACATCCCAGCGACCAAATGTCGACGGACCCTTGGCGGTGAATCAACTTGTTGGAGTCGCCGCGAATCACTTCAGGAGACATGTACATCGGAGTTCCGGTCATAGTTTTCTGGTTCTTGCCCCGTTGCTGCGCAATCTGGTGTTCTTTGGGCACTAGAGCGTCTTTGTGACTAGCGAGAGCGTCCATGGGAACAACGGTCCTGCCTTGGCGAGCAATGATTTTAGCTGCACCAAAATCGACATATTTGATAATACCATTGTGATCCAGCAAAATGTTTTCGGGCTTAATGTCTCGGTGGACTATACCAGCCTGGTGTAGATATGCTAACCCTTCTAGGAGTTGGAGAGCGTAGACCATGATGACAGTCTCGTCCTCAACACGGCCATGCTCAAGCAGACTAGCAAGGGATCCTCCTGAGCAATATTCCATGAAAATATAGACCTTATCGCGGTGAACTTCGATACCATGGTATGACACGATGTTAGGATGATCCAACACTTCAAGCACGCCCATTTCGTCACGGATTTGCTGTGCGATTTTGGGAATGAGCTGTGGATCTTGCAATCGGATCTCCTTGACTGCCATAAGATAATTGCTGTCCAGGTTGATAGCTGCATAAACTGAACCGAACGTTCCCCCGCCAATGAATTGGCCTTGCTGCCACCGAAGAGTGACATTGGTGGCAGATGATGACAACACGGCGAGAGATCTGTCAGCCTCATTAGAGCCTTCCAGCACTCTGCCCAACGCCTGACGCTTCGCATCCTCTTCTACCCTCCTATCTTCTATTTCATGTAGGTGGACCAGACGCTGCTCACGAACAAGCTTTGTCGCTTCTGCATCTGTCAGGATTCGACTGGAGCCGAATTTTCTTCCTCCAGCGCGCTCTTCCATGCGCTGCTTCTCAGCCTGAGCCGCGCGGGAAGATCGAGCACCCATGATGTCAAAGTGGGATATAAGGAGTGACATGCACCCGGCTACTTTCTGCCTCAAAAGGCTGAATTGAACATCGTCCATAGACAGAAGATGTCTACTAGAGGTTATGGCCATGGCAAACTCTAGCGCGGACACGGCCCACTTGAAAGTTTTCCGATCAGCGGCGTCACAATCATCACAAATGAAAGACACCCAATCAAGTGACAACTCAACGAGTCTGGCACTATTCATCGCTCGCCTATTTGGGTCAACATTGGACGAACGTTTTCCAAATTCAGTGGCAAAGGCGTAACATGCTTGGATGAGATCATGGTTTTCCACTCCTCGTTCTCTCAGCAGATTTCTGATGATTGCTACACTGTCCATGATAGTCATGGACAGCTTGAATGAAATTTTCTTAATTTTGTTGAGTTCCACATTCACCCGTCCCAGATTAGCGCGTTGTTCAATAGTCATGTCCAGTTGCATCCCAGTAAGCTGAGACAATTCTTGTCTTGCATTAGACAAGCGTTGTTGTGTGCCCTCGACGACAAGACGTAGTTTCCCTAGTCGCAGGTCCGTAGGTTGTTCCAATAGACCAACCTGCATTTCCTTGCCTTGCCAGACCAGGGGCTTCTCTGGACGAACTACTAAAATATATGGCACATGAGGCGAGTCTTTAGGAACATCCTCCTCACGGAATGATGTCCCTAGGATGGCTCTGATATCGCCAGGACGATTCCACAAAGCATGATGCGCGAATAGATAGACTCCCTTTTGCCCAGTAGACTTATTCGGTTTGATAAGAAAATGATCAGAGATCCAAAGTGATTCAAAGAAATCGAAGGAAATGTCAGCCGGGATGTTATATTCGGTGGCGTTTTCGAAGAGCTGCCGAAGGAAACGCGAGAACCGGTAGAGTTTTCGTTGACGGATCCGGGTTGAGTCCAGGACACTCTTGTAACGTTTGTCCATTTCAGCTGGATCTTCATCTTCACGTAATACTAGCTCTCGTTCAAAGTGAATCATCAAGCGTTGAAGGGACTTCGCGGTCAAAGCACTGTGATTTGATTAACCAAAGGTCATACATAGAACATCAGGGGCCAGATATTGTACCTAAACTGTTCAGCCACTTCTATATCACCACCATCAAGCTGCCGACCGATGTGATTCGAGAACTCCCAATCCTGTTCGAGAATCTCCGCCTCTTTGAAGGTGTTCTTGTTTGCATTCAGCTTCCAGTTCAGGAGCCGAAAGTAATACTTCAACGCATCCAGAACTACGGAATCGAAGTTCTCGTCAATGCAAGGCGGCAAGTCCCAACCGGGTTCCGGTTTCGCGATGTCAAGGTAACGTTGCTTGAGATCGACGGCAACCCTCATTAGAATCTGGAACTGCGAGATCATCTGATCGACTAGAATTGGAGATTGTTGTGCAGGTTCTCTCATGTTTTTAGCGTAGGATAGTCGGACACGAATAATCTCCTGTATAAGGCGCGAAGGAAAGTTGATCAAGGTGAGAAGCTCCTCGATGTAAGGAGGTAAGTGCCGTTTAGCGAAGGCATTGGCATTTTCTATCAGAGTACTCTTAGCTTTCTGAATGACTTCGCTGACTCCTTCAAGCATATTGTGATCCCCTTGAAGGGTCTTGAGGCCGTCCTCTTTCATAATACGGTCAAGGAAAGATGATTCGTCGGTTAAATCCCTGTTGACAGATTTGGCTCTCGATTTACTGAAATCAAGCTCATCGTTCCCTACCCACTTCTGTAAGATGGCAAGTTCTGTGTTAATGAGAATTGTAGTGTTATGCCATGCTAGCACAGCATCACGGCTGGATAAGAATTCCTCCGATGCGACGCGAGGATGCGCGGTTTCCAGTTCCTTATGGGTTGAGTAAAGCATCTCACATCTCTCAATTTGCTCGACAATGTCTTCAACCTGTTCGATCGGTGGCTTGCCAATCTCCGTTTCGCCCTTTATTTCAAACTTGATGATCTCTTCAATAATGGGTCCAAGACCACAACGAGCTTCCTCAATTAATTTCCGCTGCATGGCAATGCTCCGCCCACATGTCCTGGCCCTGACTCCTAGCCATATTGCGTTATTCTGAGCTGTCGATCGCTTTGTCTCAGTAGACCCTAAAAGTCGTTGCTTTTCCTGCTTCACAACGTCTCCCTTCAATACTGAAGAGAGCATAGAATGCCATTCCAGCCTTTCCTGGTTCTTCGGATTCTTCAGCTCCTCAAGCGTTGGCTGATTATCATCCGTAAGAAAAAGCTGAATGTCCGGGTCGTAAGCATCGTCTTCGAAAGGAACTTCTGAAGAAGGGGAGGGTTCTTCTAAGTCGGAATCACCAGTCCCTATGCTCATATTTTGAGCATCCTCGAAATGGTTGTGCCATGCCTGGGGATCCGCACGAATTCGTTGAACATAGGCCTTTTCCTGAGCTCTATACTGGGCGTTGGGATCCCGTCTGGGGTTGCGTCTCGCCGAGGAGGACCTCTGGCGGTCATTCTGAAAGCTAATGTATTGGGGTGGACGGCGTTGGGGGGCATAGGTATTTGAAGGTGTCCTAGCAGGGCCTGGCGGACGTTGAGGTCTCGCTTCTGACACTGGAGGACCGTCCACAGGTGTCACCTTCTCTAACATAGGATTACCAACACTAGAGCCACGAGGGCGTGAGGCTGTGGAGCTGGCCCAAGATGGGAGACCGCTGGCATAAGATTGAGGCGGCGAAGAGGTGATTGTGGTAGCCGAGGTTTGCACCTGATTGTCGAAAGCGTCCGAGAAATTCGAGCTCGCTCTAGCGTAGGACTGTTGGGGAAGCTCATCGGAAGACCCTGAGCCATCCGAATCATTGTTGTTCATGTCAGGGTGCTCCATGATCTCGAACCCACGATCCTGGTGAGACTCCACGTTTCGCATGGGATTGGATGGTGGAGTTGATGAGGAGCTTATGGCGGATTAGATAGGGGCTTGTGGCGGTGCGTCCCTATCGGAATTTGTTGTGGCTGGATCACATGTTATGATGACTAATCGTCTCATGGATGATAACTAGTTACTCTTTGACCGACAAATAATAATAATGGTCTTTGACCCCTTATTGCCGAGTACGGCATTTGCTGCAAGCTGTTTTCAATGTGCCGGATCTGTGCTTGGAACTATCTCCGTTCCCAAATCTTCTCCTACCAATACGAAATATTCCAAACTGTGTGCAATATGTGAAATTGATAAGGCTTTACGGACAAAATCGAGCGAGACAGAACTACATATGCTATCACATCTGCGGGAGCTATATTCGTATGTACATCACAATGCTTTGAGATCCTGCAGTTAGTATAGTATCTTGATAAATAGTAGCATACATCGAAGGTAGTACTATGCTGATCAGTGGGACCAGATTCTCGATTTGGTGTGTGTGGATCTCGCAAGTAGTAAACAGCCTGGAGTCTGGAGTCAGGATGAACCTCTGGGGAAGACATACCAGTGGCAAAAGATGTTGGAGTATCAAAAAATGGCTTACTGTGATATGTACGTTTTCATAGCTGATCTACTTGAATGCTTATATTTAAAGAGATAGAACAGTTCTATGTTTACTTGATGTTACTAATAAGTGTGGCAAGGCGTTGAGTGCAGAAGGATATATGGATGGTTTATATGGTCCATCCCGTTGCATCCATAGTAGAGAAAAGGAAGCAAGGCTCTGGAAGTCCACATGTTCTTATGACTTCACTTTATCCCGAGATACTGGAAAAAGTACGGGATTCCTCCAAATATGCCAAGCGACGAACAATGCCAAGACTGCACTAAGCCGAACCGTTCGGGATGCCGAACGGCCACCAGACCCTCTGACCAATGGGAGCTTAAATGCTTATCTCTACTTCATCCTGCCTGCGATGGGCGAGGATTAGGTCGTGTGTTGTACGTCAATCTCAGACACTATTGGAAACAGACAGGTAACCGATCAAACAGACAAGGCCCTTCTGCTGTATATTAAGCCCTAAAGTAGGATTGAGGGTGGGAAGCTCAGATATGTCCCTTACGGCTCTAGTTTTGTGGGGGGAGATGCGTATTTGCTGCCCCAAAGAGCCCTCTCCCCATCAGTCAGATTTCGGGAGCAATTGACATTGCAATGCCATCATCATCATCATAGACACTAGATATCAGATCTGAGGAGGTTGTCTGTCGATAACAATCGGAAACAGAGTACGTAGCCGTAATAACATTGTGTGTGTAACATTTTGGGGAAGATAAGAAATCATCGATGGTGACGATTGGCCCCCAAGGTCTCTGATAACGAACTTATACGAACAAAAGGAGCCGAGCTAACAAGATTGACAAGGCTAGCAATTTACCTCGACGGAGTATGTTTCGGAGTGGCTGAGGTAGACTTAATGGTTTTTAGGATCAAATGAACCTCTTATAGTCATGACGCAGACAGACAGACAAGAGAAAATACTACCATTCTAGGAACTCGGAAGCATGATCACTCCACTCTTTTTCGATGTAAATAAAAGCCTACGTGAGAATCCGGGAATTTTATTTATTTTACTTTTCCTTTTATCTACCTTTTATTGTTAAGGATGATATCGGGCTCTCAGATGATTGGTTCTCGTCGTTCTCTATCTATGTACAGGTCCAAAGGAGAACCTCCTAGTTGAAGAGCCATGCCAACCCTTCCAATCATTCCACTGTCGCAAGTTTTGTTTCCGCCAATTGTCTCGCTACCCGAACGCAATCATTGTCTCCCACGTTGCTGGGCTGGATTCTTTTGCCATGAGAAACGCTCCACAATCTTTCCAGCTCGAGTGTCAAAGAGGTTACAGTCAACTGTTAGCGAAAAGGAAATAAATATATTCATTACCGATTTCTATCTATCGGAAAGCTTCTTATCCACACTGCAAGCAATAGTCAGATGAGCACTCTCTCGTAATCTACTACATCCTTATCCACTTTCTTGTCTTCTGTGCAGAGCTTGGCGTGGCTTCTCCGATATCAAATGATACCAATTTATAAACTATGATAATCCAACCCATGGGTAATACGCCCAGGAGTGGACCCAGGTGTGTGTCTAGGCTTAGCTTTGTGACTGGTGTCTGCTCACCTGTACATATTTATGACTCCTGCATCCTTTTCCCCGTCTGTCATATTTTTATTTTTAACGCCCCTACTCCACCTATCCTTTTCTTTCTATACTTAGGGTTTGAGCTTTCAGACGCGTCCAATCTCGAGAATCGGTCAGGCCGATTGACTGTCATTGAGCGTTGCTTTGAGCATCTCGATAGTCCACCACCTTTTCAGCTCATAGGACACTTGCTCAGCGATTGAGGCTTTCAACATCCGATTGCTTTACGGTATCTTATCCACGGGCGAAGAATCGCAATGGCGGAATACCCTGTGGCTTACAATGGATCGGAGACCGGGAACGGTGGTGACTCCCTGACGGAGGATCTCAATATCTACTACAGTGTTGGTGGCCCAAAAGAACGGCAGGTACATACATACCGACTAACCGATTTAGTCTGGTGATATCGCCTGGGTTATTGTTTCAACTGCCCTTGTTCTGTTGATGATTCCGGGAGTCGGGTATGGAAACCAATTCAACTCAAATTAACTGAATGTTAGCTGACCGTACAAGCTTCTTCTATTCTGGCCTTGCCCGTCGGAAATCGGCACTCTCGTTACTATGGCTCTCGATAATGTCTATCGGAATAGTATCCTTCCAGTGGTTCTTCTGGGGCTACTCTCTCGCCTTCTCTCATACTGCGGGGAAATACATTGGTAATTTGGACAACTTCGGGTTCAAGGGCGTCCTGGCCGCTCCGTCCGTGGGTAGCTCCAAGGTTCCGGATCTTTTGTTCGCTGTCTTCCAGGGCATGTTCGCATGCATTACGTGAGTTAACCAAACCCAACTACCCCCTATGCCTACCATACTAACATTCAACCAGCGTGGCACTCGCAGTTGGTGCTGTCGCAGAGCGTGGCCGCATGCTTCCTTGCATGGTCTTCAGCTTCGTCTGGACCACCATCATCTACGATCCGTTAGCATGCTGGACTTGGAACCCAAGCGGCTGGGTCTTCAACCTTGGCGGTCTTGATTTTGCAGGTGGTACACCTGTTCACATTGCATCCGGTTGCACTGCACTCGCATACTCGTTGATGCTTGGAAAGCGTCGCGGACATGGTACTCATGAGCTCAACTACCGTCCCCACAACGTCACTCACGTGGTCATTGGTACCGTCTTCCTCTGGGTCGGATGGTTTGGATTCAATGCCGGCTCCGCTCTGAGCGCTAATCTGCGTGCTGTCATGGCAGCCGTGGTGACCAACCTCGCCGCGGCCGTGGGCGGTGTTACCTGGTGTATTCTGGACTATCGGTTGGAGAGGAAGTGGTCCACTGTTGGGTTCTGCTCCGGTGTCATCGCCGGTTTGGTTGCCATCACTCCAGCATCGGGCTTCGTCACTCCATGGGCCGCATTTATTTTCGGTGTCGTCGGAGCAGTTGCTTGCAACTACGCCACGAAGCTCAAATATGTGATCAGGGTTGACGACGCCCTGGATATCTTCGCAGTCCACGGTATTGGAGGCCTCGTGGGCAACCTTCTGACTGGACTCTTCGCTGCGTAAGCTAGCCCTTATTCACCAACCTATATATACAGCTGCTAACATGGGTTTTAGTGATTACATCGCTCACCTCGATGGCTCTACCGAGATCGCTGGAGGCTGGATCAACCAAAACTACATCCAGCTCGCTTATCAGCTCGCCGACTCCGTCTCCGGAATGGCTTACTCTTTCTTCGGAAGCTGCATTATTCTCTTCATCATCAACCTTATTCCGGGTCTTAGCCTGCGTGCCCCCGAAGAAGACGAGATCATGGGTATTGATGACGCGGAAATTGGTGAATTTGCTGTATGTCCCCTCCCCAATTACAATAAGTAAACTCCATAATCTCAAACTGATGTGTCAATAGTACGACTACGTCGAGATAACCCGCGATGTGATCAGCAGCCCGAACAGTGAAATTGGCGACGCCGCCTCGAAGCGCAGCATTACCCCAACTGGTAACGAGACGGCTGTAGAGACCAAGGCTTAGTCGACGATCTGTTCAATAATTCGACTTTCATATCCTTCTTTACCGTTGCACTTTCTTCTATATTAATCACCGTTGAAGGCCACAATAGAGTTATTGTTTTGGAACCAGGCGACGAAATGTAAATGTTTGTATATACCTCTTACACACCTACTCATTCCTTATAATATTTTCTTACCGTTCTATTTGACAATATTTTTCTCACTTGGAAAAAGTACATACAATCCATGTGTTGGCGTTGCTTCTACTCACCCCAGTCCGAACCTTTCTACTTTGTCACTTTTGATACCCTTCTTTTCATACCCTATATCTTTCTACCTGTATTAGTTTATTCATCTAACTTCCCTTCTATGACAATAACCGGATGCAGTCAGCTTCATACACGCAAAGAATTTCCCCCCAGATAAGAGAGAGAAAACAGAAAAACATCAAACAAATCATCCAGTTCCTCCCCAATACGCCGTCTACCACCAACAAGCTAGAGATAAATGAACACACACCAATACAGAAAGCAGAAAGACGCTCAGGTAGACGATATCCAACCAACATTTCAATCGACGAAAACACCATAGAACATACCACCAACCGTCACCATCTAGCATTCCAGAACCGCCTCCACAACCCCCTCCCATAAAGAAAAAAAGAGAAATTCTGCCCCTCTCTTACCATACTAACCCCAACACTCCCAGCTCCATCAATACCATCAGGTATACACCCCCCGCATCACCAAAACAATATGACCCTCCTATCCCAAAAACCCCGCAAACCACCAAATCGGCTACGGCGCAATGCCCCTAACAGCCTTCTACACGCCGCCAACCACAACCAGCACCGCCCTAACCCTCCTGTCCCACATCTACGCCACGAGCACCTGATTCTGGGATACATCCAACAACTACGCCGGCAACGAAGAGTTAATCGGGCAATGGATCGCAGCAAACCCTGACAAACGGAAGAACATGCATTCTAGCGACGAAGTTCGGGGCAATTGGTGGTGGGCGGGCGAGGAATGACACGGAGTATGCGAGGGAGTGCTGTGAGGGGAGTTTAAAGCGGTTGAGGACGGATTATATTGATCTGTTCTATGTGCATCGGGTTGACACGGGGTGTCTATGGAGCGGACGGTGGAGGGGCTTATGGTTGAGTACTTATACAGAACTTTGCATCAGTGCATTGTTTTTGAACTATGTGCTATTTGATTGTAATAGTTTGAAGGGCTCTATAGGCCTTAATTAAGAACAGGAAGGTAATTAAAAACGCTCTGACAAATGATGTATGACCAAGACCCGTTATTCAGGCCATAGCCATAGAGAACATAGACTTATCAAGGGTATTGCTGTCAGATCTCGGGCCAAGTCATTAATGACTGGAAGCTATTTACTCTTCGTGCTCAAGGACCTCCTCCTCGAGGCTGCAAATGGGTTAGTACGAATACATAAGTAAGAGTATCAACGGAGAAAACTTACTATTCCTCCTCACCCTCGGAGATAGAAGCGTCCTGGTACTGCTGGTACTCAGAGACAAGATCGTTCATGTTGCTTTCAGCCTCAGTGAACTCCATCTCGTCCATACCCTCACCAGTGTACCAATGCAAGAAAGCCTTACGACGGAACATAGCAGTGAACTGATCACCGACACGCTTGAAGAGCTCCTGGATGGAGGTGGAGTTACCGATGAAAGTGGAGGACATCTTGAGGCCACGGGGAGGGATTGAGCACAGAGCGGTCTGGATGTTGTTGGGAATCCACTCAACAAAGTAAGTCTGGTTCTTGCTCTGGATGTTGCGCATCTGATCCTCAACCTCCTTCATGGAGACCTTTCCGCGGCTATACAGGTGTCAGCTAACGAACAGGAGAGTTAGAAACACAACATTAAATAGGTCTACTCACAAGATGGCGGAGCAAGTGAGGTAACGTCCGTTACGGAAGTCAGAAGCAGCCATCATGTTCTTGGGGTCGAACATCTGCTGGGTCAACTCAGGAACGGAGACAGCACGGAAAGAGTGGGCGCCACGGCTGGTCAGAGGAGCGAAGCCGACCATGAAGAAGTGGAGACGAGGGAATGGAACCATGTTGACGGCCAACTTGCGGAGATCGGAGTTGAGCTGACCGGGGAAACGGAGACAGGTGGTCACGCCGGACATGACAGCAGAGACCAGGTGGTTCAGGTCACCGTACGAGGGGTTGGAGAGCTTGAGGGTGCGCATGCAGATGTCATACAGAGCCTCGTTGTCAATACAGAAGGTCTCGTCGGAGTGCTCAACGAGCTGATGGACGGAGAGAGTGGCGTTGTAAGGCTCAACAACAGTGTCGGAGACCTTGGGGGAGGGAACAACAGAGAAGGTGGCCATCATACGGTCGGGGAATTCCTCACGGATCTTGGAGATCAGGAGAGTACCCATACCGGCACCGGTACCACCACCGAGAGAGTGGGTGATCTGGAAACCCTGGAGGCAGTCGCAAGCCTCAGCCTCGCGACGAACAACATCGATAACATTGTCAACCAACTCGGCACCCTCGGTGTAGTGACCCTTGGCCCAGTTGTTACCAGCACCGGACTGGCCGAAAACGAAGTTGTCGGGACGGAAGAGCTGACCGAAGGGGCCGGCACGGACAGCGTCCATGGTACCGGGCTCCAGATCGACGAGGACGGCACGAGGAACATACTTGTTTCCGCTAGCCTGGAGAAGAGGTCAGGAACTGCAAGTGTTTTCGCGGAAGCTTGAATCCAGGAAAATTCTGAGGTACGAACCTCGTTGAAGTAGACGTTCATGCGCTCCAGCTGAAGATCGGAGGAGCCATTGTAGCTATCCTTTCCGTCAGACCTTTCGAACTCTTCCACTGCCATCTAATTGTCCTCCATTCGATATATACGCGGTTTGTACTTACACACCGGAGCCATCAAGGCCGTGCTCGCCAGAGATGGTCTGCCTGCGAAGCTGTTAGCAAAACACATGACCAATGTAACAGGACACATCAGACTATGCTTCCGCCAAGTCCTTTTGTCCAAGACATATTATGCCGTCGGTTGAGACATACCAGAAAGCAGCACCAATCTGGTTACCCTGTCACGCCAAAACAGGTTTAGTATTCGTTATAGCGATATCTTGCCAAACCCTCTTGACATTATGACAGAAGTCCAACTTACACATTGGCCGGTTTGAAGGTGAACCTATTCAGTAGAGAGAACTCAGTCAGTAAACTTAACTCATTGGAGAATGGGTGGGGTCTCCCTCAGGGGAGGGGGTATCTCCAACAAAACGCGTTTGAAAACGGAACGGGGCAAGGAACAACATACAATCTCACGCATTGTGGAAGAGACCTTGGGGGATTGACGGGAAAGTTGGTAAGAAAAAGATTAGAAGGGGGGTTGAGGAATGGATTGTTGGATAGACCGTGACAGTCGACGGGGAGGTAAAAGAAAGAGGACAAGGAGAAGGAGGAAAGTTGACTTGTTAAGCGGTGAGAAGAGTTGTTCGTTGTGCGGGCGTCAGGGGATCAACAAGTCAACATGGCCTTAGTTTATTTTCAAGCAGTAAATAAGGGGCCACATCCCTAATGCGGTTAGCGCCATCACGAGACTGCAGGAGCGAACCACAATTGAGTTGTTGGGCTTGTGCCACTCTTTATGTACTCATCTTCACTTTTGCGCGAACCAGAGAACCAGACTTTCTTGCTTGGTTCCATGAATAACAACTATTGCGATTACCATTCGTCACAATTTTCTTTTTTCTTTTCTTTCTTTTTCCAAGTCTTGTAGATCCGTGGTATTAGCGATCATACTTAAATATCCAGCACCATTGTTTGATGCATTTTTAAGCCAAATTTTATATTGCCAGAGTAGGTATAGTACAAGAAGCTTCTTAGAAATGGACTCCGCAGCTCAGTACCGGCGGAGATTCCCAACGGTTCATATGGACGGGAGTAATATCCTAGGGTAAAACTGAAAATAGACTACCGCCACCAGATCGTCAAGTCCCTCACTTGGCTGTGTTTTCCACAGTATGGGAGCTCTCGAGCCAGGTGCCAAATTCATCCAATCGCTGCGCCTCTTCTTCATCCTCGTCGGCATCGAGTCCTCTCTCAGCCAAGTCCTCAAGGGCCGCCCGTTTCTCATTTGTTTTCTTAAATCGTTCGCTTCCATCCGAGATGTAGGCCACAACACGGGTTCCGGCGAAGTAACGGCCGTCCATGGCCTGTAGAGAACAATTGTTAACAACATCCGGACGGGTACTTCCTTGTCCTTAAGGACATGTACATACCTTCACACAGCTCCTTGCAGCGTCTGGGTCCTGGAACCGAACACTAACCACTCCATCGGGTTCCTTATCATAAAGAACGACATTTGTTACCTCCCCTAGTCTAGAGCATTCGTCACGAATGTCCTCCTTGATGTCGAGTATGGCTGCCGGATCCTCCTGTCGAGATTGTCAGCCAAATGTACCATGACTCGGGTGTAATGTCATAAGAGTCTTACATCAAGTTCCTTCAGAGTGAACATATGCTTCAAAATGACAACTCTCGCGAACTTGGAGTTGGTCTCTGGCATAGCAGATGGATCGTCATCATCCCAATCAGCAAGTTTGCTGTTCCAACGTACATTAGCAAATTTGAATTATCAAGGACCCATCAAAACCGTGACTGTTACATACCTATTCAACTTCTGAGTTCTCTGAATTATTTTTCTCTTATCTCTCGCACTGGTCTTGGTCGGCGCTTCTTGTTGGCTTTTGTAAGAGAAATCTGCAGCCTGAACCCGCATAGGTCCCTGCGGTCCTGTTACACCTAACCTGAAATCGGAGTCATCCAGCATCTGTATCGCGAGATTGACAGATTCAGGGCGAAAGAACACGACCAGAGCTTCGCCCTTGAACTTCCCATCATCATCCGTGTACATTTTGATCCGTGGACGGCCACTGTCGATCTCCTCGGCGATAACACCACATTTAGAAAAGAGGTGTCGAAGCTCATCGAATTCGGCATCGAGAGGAATGGATGTGACATAGACTGCCGTATTCACACGCTGTTTCTTCTGTTTTTGGCCGTTCCCCTACACATAGTGCCCAAAAGCGTTAATTTCGAAGGATTGCAACTTAAGAAAAAGTGCACAACAAGAACAATTAGCATCGTACTGACCTCGTCTTTAGTCGCCTTGCGTTTCTTCTTCAATTGTGACGCAGTGAGTTCCTCACTGTCATCTACGCCCTCGACTTTGTAGGCTTCTTGCTGTTGTCGGAGCAATTCTTCATCTACCTGGAGAAACACCCACGGGCGCGCAAAAGCCGCGCCCACCACGAAATCAGTTTCACGAACCAACCAAGACCCTTACAGCAATAGCTATCCCAGCATATTTGCAACGGAAGAAGGTTCCCCGACGCTTTTCTTGCGCAGTCGCCGTAGAAAACAACAGCAGAGCAGGATTTCAACAGCCGGAAAAACACAACAGGGATCACCAGCTGGAGAGAAAGCGCGCACACACCGTCGGAATCCATCGCTTCAAAACCGAATCGTATCCAAACTCCTGGCCATCTTCCGTTTCTAAGACGAATTTATTGTCCAACTTCGAGAAGGAAACCCGTGGGTCGCTATCGAATTCGGAGGGGTCTTGAGGGAAGTTGCTCAATGGCTGAGGGCTTGCAGCGCCCTCGGGGCTGTGTGACGCCATAACTGTGTAGGCAGGATATGATACAGTTGAGCCAGAAATCGAAATAAGGACTAAAGATCTACTCGGATAATGTGTTGATTGGGGAGGGAAGACACTAGATCGACGTTCGGGTTTTGCGGGGGAGACGACGGGACTGGACTCTGGTTACAATTGCCAAGTTTGGAGAGTGACGACTGATGCCCCGGGCAGGAGCTTCCTTTATGGCTTCTCATTGGCTGGCATCGTGCCCGAGTTCCTTACTAAGCAATGCAACTAACTGACTCACTTAACTAACTAGTCACCTAAGGCTACAATTCTTGCTTGATGCAGTGAGTGACAATGAACCCTAGGTGGTTTACCTCGATACTTTGTCTAGCTATCAGGTATCCATTGATTCCGTTTTCTTGGAAACCAATGGACTCAGACCACACTTCAAGGGGCACAGCGGAAGTTTGACACCAATTGTGGAACAAGGCTTTACAAAGGGTCGAACCGTTGTACAAAAGTAGAAGTATGTGGGGTCATAAGTGCGAGGAAGTGGCCCTAATACCTAGAGCTGCTTAAGCTGTGCCCAAAAATAACTTGCAGGGTCATAGCACACTTCGCGCAAACAAGAACAACGCACACAAAGCCTTAGTAAAAGAAAAAATGCATCATCAGTTGGAGATCTGTGTCATTGGTTCCGAGGCTCGCCTCGTAGCCGTCTGTACCGCTGTCGAATATAGTACACAGAGTTTGTTGGAAATTGATAAAGCGCTGCATAGTAGGCCTAGAACCATGATCCAATAAATCATCCAACCGTCTACGAGGAGTCAACTGCACTAAAGTAGATCAAAGCGTACAACGGGTATATAACCTCTCCCACATTCCTGTTACTTCTTTTTTCCGAGGTTTACTGTTGCACATCTGATCGCGCACTGACTGGGATCCCCCTTGCAACATGGCGCAGTTACACTTTCTAACCCCGCCTTAATCTTTGACAACCACCAACGCCTGCTACCGAGCACTATGCCCGAGAGCACCGATTCAGATATTGATCTTAGAACAGCAGGTATTATTGTTGTTACAGAACACATCCAAGGCAGACTCATTACGAATGTTCAGCGCCATTTGGAGAACAATGATGTTACGCAACGGCGAACCCGACAAATCCAGTTAAACTGGAATGAAGACTGTGAAGCGGTGATGACTTACTTTGACACTGTGAGAGAGAGAGAGAGAGAGAAAAAGAGAAGATATAATTATCAACAGCTGAGCCTAACCCTGGGTCTAGATCATAAAACCCTTCATCCCAACACTACGAGACAGACCGTGCTTTAACCGCTGGTTCGTTCAATTCCATGATCGTCCAAATGGACCGCAGATCTACAAGCCTAGAGTAGAGAAAGGCACATACAATGTCTTGATCGTCATTCAACCTGGGGCTGGGCTTCCACTGTTTTGCGAGGGCTCACATATCGAGATTGTGAACGGTGCAATGGCCCCCGTTACATCTATTGTGGAGATTCCTCCGAGGGAAGGAGCAATGGTTGTATTTGATGCAACTATAGGGCGTCAGGATACTGCAGTAGAGGGAGTTGGAGCATCCTGCATAGTATTGGTATATTGAGTTATTATCAACTGCAGCTGCAGGACAGGAGATCATTCCTCAGCGCACTGTACTCATTCGCTCATAACGTCCATCACGAAGAATGCCCTAAGCTATATACATGAGAGAAAACATCTAATTAAAAATTTATGCATGTTCTTACCCTTGTTGTCATGATATCTGTTCACGAGCCATTGAAGTCAAAAGGAAACCGGCTTGCCGTCTTAGAGGCTCCACTCAACAACTGGCGGATAAT
This sequence comes from Aspergillus leporis, assembly GCA_009176345.1. Classification (NCBI taxonomy): domain Eukaryota; kingdom Fungi; phylum Ascomycota; class Eurotiomycetes; order Eurotiales; family Aspergillaceae; genus Aspergillus; species Aspergillus leporis. The sequence goes on along the minus strand of ML732216.1, from coordinate 55,383 downwards.
GGGAAGCGAGTCCTCTTTGCTCTTATGCAACAGGTGCGAAAAAGCTGAACTTACCGGCCGGATCGTACTTCTCCTTTAAGGCTCGCAGGCGGGCCTGGCGCCACTTCTCACTCCCATACCACTGCTGCGGCGTCTCGTCTCCATAGGCATAGTTGACGTACACGCGTTTTTCCAGTCTGCCACTAGCATCATGGAGGATCTGGCGAAGCTGGTTGCCCAACTGGGCAGCCCTCTGGTCAAGGTCCGGACCGGCGGGCGCGTAGGTAATGAGCGGGGCAGAAAGAATGTTCTCGCTCCGGAAGGCGAAAGCACTCGACTTGCTGTCAATCGCTTTAACCCCCTGCATAGAGTAACCCTCAAACATGAAGATCGAGTTGTTGAAGGCCGAGGTTCCACGGACTTCATTTGCGAAGATGTCATATGCCTTCTTTTGGGCCGAAATGTTGTATGACTCGAGATAGTTGGGAAAACGAGGGTTGACGAGTCCAGCCTTTTGGCATGGCGGAGACGCGAGGGCGATGCCGGTCCATTCAGCGAGGTCGGTATAGCTCCCTCCAATAGGTTGCACAGACAACGGACCAATATCGTGGAAAGGCTTCGTATAAGCTGGGTCGACGGCTCTTACGCCTTCTTGGATGATGTAGAAAAGGATCACAGGCTAAAAGGGTAAGAAAAGATGAACACTTGTGATGCGCTTATGGATTCATGTACTCACGCTGTTAGGGTCAGCGTCTGGGTTATTGAGCCAGTACGACCAGTTGATGACACCCTTGGGCTGTGTGCCATTCTTCAGGAGGTGCTCGTTGGCGGCTTGGTAGACAGCTTCGACTTTATCACCGCTAAATATGATCGTCTCAATTGCCCAGTCGCGGTGCTCGATGTCGTAGATCTTTGTGGTGACAGAGGTTACGATGCCGAAGTTGTGACCAGCACCATTGATCGCCCACCAGAGGTCAGATTTTGCGTCAATTGTTCTCAAGCTCCCGTCAGCAAGCACGATATTCATGGATACGAATTGATCCGCGACGAGGCCGTGGTGTCCCTGGAGCCACCCATGTCCTCCTCCAAGTGCGGGTCCGAGAAAACTGACGCATTCACAAGTTCCAGTCACTGTCTCCCGGGATTAGCATTCCTAATTCTTCGCAGCTTTGTGGGTACTGTAAACTCGCCTGTCTGTTTCCCTGCCGCCCAAAGCCCGTCCGTGACGGCCTTGGACTTGGTTCCGCCGCCAATCTTGACGGTTTTCCCATCCTGGGCAATTTCGATACTGCTCAGCTGGTTCAGATATATCTCGATGCCATGGTCCATCTTGCCCAGTGTGGTGATTGCTCCGTGCGCACCATTATACGCGAGGAAGGGCAGGTCCTTCTTGTTTGCAAATTTTACCTAAAATATCCTAATCAGCAATCTATTATTACCCCGGTTATACCGCGGTTGCATCAGGCTGTATTGAGTGAAGAAAAAGAAGGGAAGAAAAAGGAAAAATTCACAGTCTCGACAACATCGTTTTCCGTGCCCGGAACCACGACGATGTTCACTTTGGGGGCGCCCAGTACAGACCACCGTGTTGATGCTACTTCGAACTCGTCCGAGCCTGGGAAATAGACCTTAGCGGTAGGCGAAAGCTTTACCCCAAGCTCCCTCACGTCATTTCCTCGCGGGCAAAGGCCCTGGAGCCAATTGTGGGTGCTAGGCACGTCTTGACAAGCCGAGGTTATAGCCCAAGCGGCCAGGGCCGTGACCACTTCCATCTTGAGCCGATACATTACTCAAGAGGATATCGATATAGACGCAGAAAAAGAAAACCTAAAATACCCAGGGCGCACGGCTGCTCCCTACAATCGCAAAAAACGAGTGCTGATCGGCCGAGGTGAGCACCTAAATATTATGTATTCTGTTGGATTGGAATCCCTGCTGGTTCCACGAGAAGCATGGGTACAACATTATTATTTATTTCGTGGAGAATGTTGGCTGGGGTTCTTCAATTTCCGACATCCGTACAACTGTCTCAGGCTAATGCAGCCCTGGCGTCTTAGCATGCATGTGGCCTGAGGCCATGCCTGGCGAGTGTAACGTCAATTATTCTGATTCAGGTCCGGCCGTACCGATCTCCACTAAAGCAATCTATTATACTCTGTAGTACCTGTCTAGCTTCGGCGTGGGACCAACAGTAATCAGCTATCTATGCTCATGGTTTCCCAAGGAACCTTTCGGCCCTGAGTGTTGCATTATTAACTCAGTATACTCAGAGTACACTAAATCCTTCGCCGCGAGATTTTACCGGCGTTCTCGGCATCTCTTGAAAACCTTTGTTATATGAGGCATGGTTGGCGTTATTCGCCCCCAAATTTCTCTGAACCGATCCCTCCGCGGGAGCTGATGGGGTCGGGCAATTGAACCTATAACTTGAACTCGCTCTTATAGAAGGGTTTATATAGCTGTGGCTCTGCCCTTTCCAGATTCAACAATCAAGCAGCTGCGTGAGGTCTAGAGCTGGAAGTGGGCGAAAGAGCGAGAGCGTCTTGTACTGTACAAGCAGCCTGTTGTTCTCAACTTTACATTCTCGTTGCCGCGTCTCTCCGCCATGCTCATCTAGATCCGTTTCTCGATTATGCCAACCAGTATTGCATTTGGCTTAGCGGCAAGGGCTGTTGTGCAAGACGCTGCTGTTCAAGCGGCCTTCCACAAGTCCACGGTCGAGTCATGGGCGCTCTACGCCATTGGTGTTGCCGCGACACTGCTTAGGACATATGCTCGAGGAAGCGCAGTGGGCTTCAGACATTTACAAGCCGACGATTATCTTGTGTGGGTCGGAATTGTCTGTGCTCCCGCAGTAGATCCCACAGCACGTCATTTAGTTGCTAATCTCCACATTGCAGTTATTCTACACTGCGCAGACGGCTCTTGCGTACAGCGTGGGTAACGTTGCCCATGGCCTCGCAAACAATGGCATGACGGACGCCCAGAGGGCTGCGCTGTCTCTTGACGATCCGGAATACCAATTCAGGTGTGTCTCATCCTCATTGAAAGCTGAAGAGCGTGCCGGACGCGGTTACAAACTGTGGCACCATGTAGGGTGATTGGCTCCAAAATACAGCTCGCAGGCTGGACTACTTATTCGGCATTGATCTGGTCGCTCAAGTTGTCCATGTTAGCGTTCTACGTTCGACTGACGGTATGACTTTCGGCGGACTGTCGACCACCAATACCTCACGATTAATAACTGATGCCCGATAGGAGGGCCTTGGCCGGCGTTATAGGATTCCTGTTTATGTTGGGTTTGCGCTTGTCATCGGAACCTTTGTCGCGAGTGTAGTAACAATCTTGGCCGCATGCCGACCATTTCATAAATACTGGCAGATTAATCCGGATCCTGGCAGTAAGTCGCTCGCCTCGTCCTGATCGCTCATCTGCCAACAATCTTTCTGCCTTCAGATATATGCCAGGCTGCTGTGTCCAAGCCGATCGTCTGGGTCTCCTTCGCCGCAAACGTCTCCACCGACATATACCTGATAACCATACCGATCCCCATGCTTTGGAAGTCTAGCCTGAGGCTTATGAAAAAGATAGCATCGACCATTGTACTCAGTGCTGGTGTGTTTGTTCTCATCTGCGCTATTCTGAAAAGCGTTTTCGTCCTAGTAGTGAGTCTCGGTGTGTCATTGTGCCCGCATGTGGTACCAAGTCTCTGATTTCTCCTTGGCCATAGGATCCTCTCAATGGTGCACAGCTAGCTGGCGCATGGGGTACCCGAGAGACTTTCGTCGCGGTAATCACAACCAACCTCCCCATGATATTCCACCTTTTCAGATCCTGGCTCGTTCGAGTTTTCGGCAGTGCATTTCAATCGTCCCAGACATACAAGACGCCAAATGGTTTTCGGAGTATTGGTGGCGGCGGCAGTGAATCTTATAGCCGGAATCGTCGCGGACCCTATAGTGCGAATACCACCACCGTCAATCAGACATTCAGCGAGAGTGAGGAACGGATGGTGGGTGACGTTAAGATGCAGAGCTTGAAGGCATACCCAGCGCCTGCGACTGGCATCGTAGTCTCCAACCAGATCGAGGTCACCCACGAGGATAGGAGCAGCCACAATAGCGCGCCGCATGCGCAGCAGCGTGTCCGTGAGACTTGGTAGTCTTGGGGATCTAGACTGATAGTTAGGGTTAATTGTACTATTACCATGCAGTAACAGTACTGAAATGAGGGGTGAGTAAGTGAGGTCTGTGATACAGAGTGACAGAACAGGGATTACAGCACATTGATCTCAACCTATACTCTCTCCGCAATGATCATCCGAACTGTTTTCTTTTGCATGAACAGACACTTTGATAGAGCAAACGCGCCATGGAGAAACTGTACCTACAAGTGGCATCATTTACATGGACTTTACTCCTGACACTCTTTACGCTAGACCAGTCAAGGCAAGGCTTTGTCTGAAATCTGTTCAATTGCATAACGTTCTCTCACCTTGAAGTCATCATCAATTTCCTGTTCATCACTCATCATTCATCACTTCATGAGTTCATGAGTTCATGGCCCATAGCCCAGTGGAAAAAAAAACCCCGCCAAAAGACAGAGGATAGAGGATAGTCGGCAGCAGAGAACAGAGGACAGGACAGTTGAGACAAGGATGACCAGGGGTGGGGCCCCCACAGAGCGCCTACCCGTGCCGACGCTATTCCCGCACGAACTACCTATACGTGGTACGATTGCTTCCGCGCCTCCTGTCACACTGTCACTATCTGGAGGCTATCCGAAAGTCAATTACTACCCTGCCTTCTCACAAAAGTTCTATAATCTTGGCCCCAGATCGATTCTCAATTGAACTTAAGCGCTTGTCATATTACCTGTATAAAACACCAATGTTGACTAGACATGTCCATACATATTGGAACTGGCTTAGATTACCCCATCTAGGAGGTTATTGGAAATTTGGAAAACAGCCCGTTGGCACTGTATTAGCACCTCTCGGCCGCCAATGGTATCAGCAGAAGCTTCGTGGGAGGGCAGGGTACTCTGCCGTGCTCTCCGAGGCTTGGCGGTTCCACTTTCATCTGGTCTTGCGTCCTCGTGGGTGAGACGAGACATCCCTTAACACTTAAGTCAGTACTGGCAAAGACTTGAAGTCTGTATCGCAAGCCACACCAGTCGCTGCCCCCACATGGCTTCTCTCTGAAAGATTTCTTCAACCTTCCCCACACTTTGCGGCCAATTCCAGTCAACAACTACCAGTCCATATTGAATCTTCTTTGTAGACCGTCTAGTTCCGCTTACTTTTTCTTGATAATGGCCATGGAAGTCTTGCATGTTATGACCTCCCACAGAATGGGGTAAGCCCATCGACGTTGGGGCAATGGTGGATCGATTTTGTTGACGATAACGTCAAAAGCAGGTAAGCTCACGGCCGCCGATTTCTGTGAGGTCAGGGTTACGCCAGGCAATGATATTGAGGGCATTTGCCCCCATGGATCTAGCTACTGGACGAGGACAGCCGAGGTCTCAACGGATCGTGGCGTTTCTTTCTTCCTGAAAGTAAGTAAATTCCAAAAGAGTAAAGTCGAGTTGATATGAACAGCTGTGCTAGGTGTCCCAAGGTGGCATTGGCTGGGGCATGGTATCTGGAGATTACATCTCCATGGCAGCTTTTTACAAGACTTTGCCCAAATTTGTGCCCACTCCAGTTGGGTGCGGCACATATGCATCTAATCCAAATATTCACTTCTTCCTCTGCGAGCTCGTAAACATGACGGACGATATCCCTGATCCAAGCTTTCACCCAAACTCTTGCAGAGCTACATACAAGGGGAATTCCGTCAACCCAAAGGTCTTTAATAATACATGGTATCGTGGCAATAGAATAATCGTAGGTAGATAGTTCTTGAGTTCTCCCTTGGCTGAACTCTAACCATTAAGACTCTAGAGACTAATATTAAGTTAGAGCATAATAAATCCCTAGAGTAGCAGCCCGGTGAATCATATCCTGATTGTGATAATGCCAGAGTAATAAGTTTATTAGATTGCACATTTTTGGTTTATTAATTTCTGTACTTGCATAACGAACTAGTTAACTTAATATTCGCCCATCTACATCGGGACAAGACCTTCCTGAGTTATGTATGTCTCTGATAAAGAGACTAGGTGAACATTCTTACAAGAATCGAAAGCAGTTGGCAGAAAATGTCGAGTAAGGCAAGAAAGAGCCCTAGAAAATGGCATCGATGGCATCGAGATAAAGGTAAAGATCTCTGACCGGAACATAGTAGTACATGGTATATGTAGGCAGTCAAAGGGCTAAGTGTGCAAGAGGTGTAGTGACATGGGAAACTTCTACGATCGCGATGAATAAGACCCGTATCTAACGTCTGGAGAGAAACTAATCTCTCCCACCAGAAGCACAAAGGGGGCATCTGTAGATATTGGAGGATAACGCGGATTAGAGTCATGCTCTGATAGAGTACAACGATAAGTTGAAAGGAGCCGGCTATCTGGAACAGGGAGATCATGAGCTCTTAGATATATAGGCTTGAACCAAGGTCTGCAGAGTTCAACATAGAGTTTTAATAGACAAAATGACACGGGACATACTAGGTGGCATACAAACGCCAACATCGAGAGAAGAAGACCAGGGAGAGAGAAGCGAAGGGTATGTGTCTCCAATACTTTTCAATGAAAAGGACATTGGCCTGTTCGTGAACCCTTCAATTCCTCCATGTATTCCTCAAGGGATGCCCTTCCTTTCCCTTCGAAGTACTTGGGTCCTACATCAGGTGTATAGTAACCCCGTGGGTAGTATTTATCACCGTCATCACCGGGGAGAGGTCGACCCATCGCCCATGTGAGCCAAGCCGTTGGTCCCCATCGATCCCAGACAGTAGGTTTGACGTAATAGGGTGCCGCCTCCCATTTGGTTAAAAAGATGCGGTCATTCTCATCCGGTTGTTCAGTGAAGGAAGTATAACGGAAGAAATAGGGTCGGGGAAGTGCAAGGTAACGCATCACAAACCGGCGAATGGACAAAAGAGCAGAAAACACTTTGACATATGACGCCGGTGGAGGGTCGTACCTAATCTAGGTTAATCGCTGCACAAGTGGCTTTTTTCGAAGACAGTATCCCAATAGTTTCTGTCTGGGTCCTGGTCGCACTTACTTCATCGCTCGTCGTAGCTGGTCATCCATCATGAACGAAACAAAATGCAGCCCAATAGGCTGTAGCGGCTTCGGGACCATGTATAGCAGCACCGCCGTAGTTTGATCGGCAGTCCTACGGTTGTTGTCATCAGGAACCATGCACTTAACCTCATACGCATCACTCCAGGCCATAATTTCTTCCAGCCATTGGAGTCCATCGCGGAAACCCGCGCTGTTGGAAGGGAGTGCCTCATAACTGATTCCTAGACCGTCGCCTAAACTCTTCCAAAAAGTGCCAATGGCGCACTTCTCAAGATCAGTTAATTTTCGCCACTCGTACTTCTCAATAAAACTGATAGGCTGGGAGGCGAACAGGCCCAGGGTATAGAGCATGTCATTTTCCAAGATTTTGCCCGAAGCGCGATAGTTTTTGTGGAGGAAGCGAGTACGGGCGATAGAAAGGCAAGCGCGTCTTGAAGACGGAGAATGGCCCATGAATTCCTGGACCAAGGCGCTTGTGTCCGCATATCGCTTATAAGATGTCTCCGGATTGGAGAATTGGCTAGTAGTCGTGAGCAGCCCGGATATAGTAGGTATTCCATAGGTCTTAACTGGGTCAATTTAGGTTAGGCAGTTCAAGGAAAGAGAAGAGAACCAATCGAAAGAAGGAAAATGGATCGAACCCTAAAAAGAGCAAACTGGAGAGCTTTGATATATAGAAAGGGAAATTCCAGCTGCAGGAGCACTTTTTGGATCTCCCAGGCTTCATCGTCGGTCATTTCCGCTAGGGATTCCCGAGTGGGGTATTTGTACTTTTGGTGCAGCCATTGTACGCGGCGAAACCGAAGCAACGAGACCAGTAATGGATATGCAGCCAATATAGTGAGGGTATATGTGAGAAGCTGACTAGGCGTAATGTCTATATTGGTTTGCAAGGATGGCTCCGGCAGATCATTGGTGATATATTGGGTGGCGTTCGCCATAGCTGCTAGGTCCCACGTAAACAAACCCGTACGAGTAACTGTTCTTTCCAAATTCCCTTCAATAGAGGTGTTTAACTAAGAGTACTAGTTCCCGTAAGCCTCAGCCACCAATATACCAGTGATGTGGTGGAGTTGAAAAATCACACAGGCTGCAGGGTTAGTCATTGGGAGACTTGTCATGGGGTTTTAGCTCGTGTTCAGCCCGCCAAGCCATTTGGGTTTGATTTGATTTGATTAATTGATTTTATTGGCCAATCCGCTAGCGTGTTTGTATCCATACTTCTTGTAGTTAACTAGGTAGGGAAGTATGGACTTTCCACTTGGGTACTCAGAAAGGCCCTACTACAAGTCTTAGACTATATACGTACCTAATAGATCTTCAGATGTATAGAGCGATATTAGCTTAGTTGTTTGCCATCAACTTCATTATGAAGCTCTTGGAATATGTCAACCAGAATACCGCTAGGTTTTCTAATAGGAAGGACTCGCCAGCCAATTAGATTAGAGCTCCGATTTAGAGCTCCGATTCCAGACGCCTCGAACCACAAACTGCCAATATTCTCTTATTTGGATATTTTATACCTAGATTGGCATTTGTTCCTAGGTCACGCCAAGACCGCACTAGTACAAAGATAGCTAATCTGAGAGATAATATTGATCTGGAAGATCTGTACCGCACCTCATTCAAGGACGTTACCTGTTTCTCGGCAGCCCTTATGGCTTTGGCAATGAGCTACAGTCCCGGTCATACAGATAGTTTCTCCCTCCAGCCTCTCAATCAGTGGGATAGAACCACGCTGTATACCACTCCAGGCAGCTTTGGCCGAACACCTACGCCATCTTTATGTAGTTCCCCTGGGCCCTGACCGGACATCTGACGAATATCCAAGTACCTACCCACGGGAACCACAGGCCGATCAACTATGGTTCATCCCATTCGCTTTATAGGATAAAGAAAGGACGTATGATGAGCACCCACCGACCTGTATTCATTCCTTCATTGAGTGGAAAGTGTGTATGTACCGTAAAACCTATTGCAACGGACAGGATGAAGACTGCTTGTAACACTTAACAGTAACAGCAAATATAGCTGAATTTGACATGAACACGTGAGTCAGCTTAGCCACCAATAGATACTCCCATACCTCTTCTTGGCGCTTCTGTTGTCGAAATGCTTCGTTGCTCTCTGGAAATAACTTTTCCATGTCAGAGTGAGATCCTTCAATCGAGTCAGCAGCTCAATGAGTCCATAATTTCTCAACAGTGCAGACTGTCTGAGAATTTATCCAGTCGTATCCTAGACACAAACAGAAACGATCACATATTTCTCCTTCCACTGCTCCATCGTAGCCTGATCCTCCCGATACCCGTTGAAGTACCATATATGAATCGATGCATGTTTTGTCCGTGGAGTCTAAACCAAGTCTCTATCGTGCAACCAGCGACTTGCTGGTATCACCTGGATAAGTTCCCAACCATTCTGCGGGATAAATTCATCTTTTTGAATATGAAACGAGTTGTCCCAGTTGAAGGAACTGTTGGAAACCTTTTTTTCTTTCAAGATTATTTCTCTTGGTGGTATTGCCAGTTCTTCCAATTTACACTCCTTGATGTCCATTTGACTAACTCTGCAGAACTTATTTTTTTTAAAGGAAACGTGTTGTAAGTTAATTCCTATGACACATGGTAGATTGCTTTGTCTTTGGCAATTAAGGAAGCCCGTTGTAGTAGCTTGTGCATCATCGGGTACGAGTTGCATAGTGATCTGTAAGCCCCGATTGGTCATGGAAAATGAGTAACCAGGCCTGGCATTTTGACTGGTATGACATCAAAAGATGCCGCGAACTCGGCTGGCGACTTTGCCAAAGGTCCTCGAATTCTTTCCCCATCCTCCTTGGAGATTTCTTTCCACGCAAAGGTACTCTGATTTCCTGATGTGTTCATTATCTCCTCTTGTAATCTGATGAAAGCCCGCTTACTCTCGCCATATAAGAGTGACATCCTCAAGCTGAAAATTCCCATTAAGCTGTATGCGATGTCTTCCGTTCTTGTTGTAGATCTCTTTGAAGCCCAAAACATTCTTTTGGCTATGCTGAGACCTGACACGTCTGCACATCATAAAACCGATCCTTCCATCCCAGTAGTTTCTGTCACAAGACGACTGAGACTGATTTTTTGTTCCCAGTTGAGCCCAGCAACTGTTATAAAAGACAAGCTTCCGGGGAGCTATCAACTCTTATAAAATCCAGCCTCTAGAGAACCACTTGCAACATTTGAATATAATTTCCCTTGGACCTCGAGTAGTATCTATGTTAGCAGGTACGCGTAACAAACCCTTGCTTCTCGGTACCATTCAAACATTGAGTTTTAAAAGCCTCGCTCAGCTCCTCACTCGAGCTTTTGTCAATGCAGCACCTGTCAATCCTTGTCCACTCTAAACCATCTCGAAGAGTTCGTTCGCAACATAGCGTCGCCTTATTATGCCCTTGCTTCTTTTGGGCGAGGTCTGGGTTATCAAGGTCATGGAATAGTACCTCTTCTTTCCCTCAAGGGTGGAAAGGATAGTATAGTCAGGCATCTCATGTTCGTTAAATTCGCTCAACTCTCGTCTTCGTGCGTGTAAAAGCCTCATTTTGACATTCGCTGAAGGAACTCGTGCACACTCCATACGGAGAGTGATTTAGGGTTTATCGAATCTCGGCACCTTGCGATGTCAACCTCATTGCAAGGCATAGCCCCCGCGTCCAAGAACTTACTAACTAGATAGGGATTGTTATCATTGCTGAAGGTCTGAATTTAAGAGGAATTTGACATTCCTCTGACCCTAGTCGGACGATCTCCAATACAATCCAGACATCTTGCTCTCACGCCTGAATGATATTTTTATAGTTTATGCTCCGTCGAGAAATGTTCGCATCTTGCTTTTTGCTTGCAGAACACGCTAAGTGATCCGGCTCCTAGAAACGGAAGGAAACTTGGCATTCATTACTGAGCAACCTATATCTGCCTAGTCTAGGTGCTTACCACCAGCTCCTCGATCTCCCAAATTGCTTTACCAAAGCGAGTTCATGTCGGTTTACTAACAGACAAAGTCCAAATGTCCCGGAACCCCAACATAAATTATGAACTGGGATTGTAAATGTTCGACAGCCATCAGGATAAAGAATGCCTGACACAGATGTAAGCACACGGGCGCGGATAAATTCATGTGCGACAGCTGTTAGTCAGGTAGCGAGAGCCTTTCTAGTTGGTTATCAGTCGGTAATGTAAGGGATTTTCTTCCCTGTCCGATTCTGGCGAACCGAGAGGGTTCTTCTTCAATGGAGAAGCTCGGAGCAGAACACCCGAGATTCATGTCATGTGAGTGGGTTCTTTTCCGAAATAAACATTAACATTGTATGTTTATGTATTAGCCTGGATGAAGCATCCAGCGCAATCCAAGTCACTTTATTTTAATTCAGTAAATTCATTTACTGTACCACCCAGATCCGCTGAATCACAGCCAAGGAACATACCAACAACAAGACTGATTAATATCTAGTGCCGGATTATCGTCTAGCGCTAGGTCTGGTTTTTTGATCAGGTACAATAAACACTATAGTAGTTACTGATAATTCATAAAACAACACCATAGGTGCATCAACCAAAGCAGGGGACAATTAGTGGTCTTTCCCTGCGGCGCAGCGTCCCTGCATATTCGATGTCTCCGTTACAGCCTCTAGCAAGGGACACTAGTGATACTAAAGCTTGATTCTAATATTAGTGGCGTCTATCTAAGGGAACAACAAGATTAAAAATCCTGCGTTTAGTATTGCTGACATAGGTGTTGCTTTGAATGTAGTATTTTCAGAATCGTGATTCTAAAATATGTCTCGGAGTAATGCTCTGAAGTATAGATAGGCGGCTGACACAAACCTGAACTGGTATACTGTCTAGCTCAAGAGTATTTAACCGGTTCCATATCTATGGTTGATGGAGGTGGAATAGATCAAGGACACTCTAACACATTTATAAATACTCACACAATATCGTGTTGTGCTAGATACTAAGCAGCGATATTTCTAATGCTGTAGGTCCAAGGGCCCGAACTTGCATGACATATACAGCATCAAGCCTAACTCTTGTTTCTCTTTTGACTTCCCATTTGCTATTCATGCTCAAAAGCTACGATGCTTTCTCTTTATTCTCGATGGCGGAGCGGTGTCTTGGCAAAGCTTTTTCGTATTTATTCTTTCTTTGTAATTTTTTATATTGTGGCATTTTCCTAGGGTACCCGCGCCTAGACCTGGCTCCCTCCACGAGCGGAGAGTACCCCGGAGCCTACGCTTGTACAGAGCAATGGCCCTTTGTTGAATTCAACAGCTACAGTAGCTTTTTCTTCCGTTGTTGCGATAGAGTCTCAAAGTATCATGCCAGTTGCTCCAATTTACGAGTATTCCAGCCATCTTATTACCCATAGACATCTCCTATTACAGTATTTCGACCCAGGTGGCGCCTGATGCCGTTTCTCCAGACAGGTAATGTGGTAGACGATACTGCGAAGATGGTGTCCGCGATGAGAGATACCCTCAAGGCAGATAAGGAGGGGAACCCTACCGCACGGCGGTACACCGAGCGGGGAAGAACACTCAAGGTCATGATTGTTGGTGACTCCATGTCTCAAGGTCGGGAGAGTGACTAGACGTGGTGGTACCGCATCTGGGAATGATTTCAATCCCAAGGGATTGCAGTGGACTTTGTCGGTCCGTACAGCGGCACTGTAGAGCCCGATTAGCCATCACCACCGAAACCCCCAGCCCTATACGGGGAGAAACAACCTACCAAGCCTCCAAAAACTAGAGGTGGATATGCCAAGGGTATCCCATCAGACTTTGATAAGGATCGCTTTGTAGTATAGGGCTGCGCAGCAGCCGTTGATAAGAACTTATTCATAACATTTCTACCACCTATCCCACAAATCTAATGTTGCTGATTCTGGGGTTCAATGATATGGACCTGGTTTTACAGAAACTTATGTTCCTTACGGAAGTCGCCATTTTCTATGATCTTTAGATGTTAACTGATTTCTTTGGCCTCCTAGATTAGACTAACAATCGAATCTATTCTGCGCTGTAGGTTGATTTTAGTCAGGAGCTTGAAATACTATATAGTTTACTAACATTTTCTATTTTAGTCACAATATCGACGCAAATCTTGGAGCCACATACCGATATTGGATCAGCGAGATAAGAGTCGGAGAGATGCTGTTTGTGGCCCGACAAGCGTTCCGTGACTTGCTCCCAGCCATTGAGAACGGCCTCAACGCCGCCGTTAGCGGTGAGATGAAAGTAGAAAACAGTCTCGAAGAGCTTAACAATTATTGGAAAATCTACCAGACACTAAGAGACAGATATCACCTCGATAGTTTCACTAGCATGTACAATAAATTTCCATCTTTGAGCTGGCAGCTAATCAACTCAGCTGTTATTATTTACAAGGGGGATGCATACCCTATGCCCACCTCGACCACAGACCCTTCCCCTACGTCTACCACTCGTTCAGAGACTACCACACAGGTAACCAGGCCCACCTCGACTGGGGATCTTCCTACCATGTCCACCACTCCGACAAAGACTAGTAAGTATTTACCCATCCGAACGGCGACTAGCCCCAGTGGCCCAGTTTACTGCTTTAGCCAGCACAACGATGACTCGTACGTGTCGTTCAATGCCACCGGGGTAAAGGCAGCTATGGACACACTTTGCTATACAGGCAACTCCTTGAATCCCGGCGGGTCACCATACACGTATGTGCACAGCAACCCCTTTGAAACGAATGTTATCGCATCTGTTCAATGGGCCGTTGATCAGTCTGGCTGCAAGCCCCAGAAGAGATTTGAGATGGGTAAATATATATATACTTTTTCTCTTTTTCTGATTTGGTACAGGACTAATCAAGCATTTGACAACTTGTGCTCCTCTGTGCTAGAAATTCTTGTTACGAATTATAATAGTGGTAGTCGCACCGAGAACTACGGCGGTGCGTTTATTGATAAGGGACCAACCGGTTTCATGGAGTGGATGCTTCATGCATAGAAGGGCAACACTCAATGTAAATGTAATAAGAATAAATACACACTAAATAGTTCTACATGCTGTGCGAATGGGTCCTGTGGCACAAGTGCCTACCTCCGTGCTGTACCTGGACATGAGTCAGGATGCAACTACAACTTTGTACCCTCCTCAGGCTCCCATGTCGAACGCAAAAATATTTGGTGGTATGCTCAATACGATCCAAACAACCACCCTGACCCCGGCTGCTACTACCGTACGGCCGCTCGGAACTCTTGTGACATCATTTACCAAGAAAAATCTTCTCTAGCCTGGTTAGTGATGCTCAAAATGAACTAGGTACAAAGTACTGACATAAAGTAGGTTGCAACAGTATGTTTATAGTAGCGAGATTAGCACGATGGATCGTTTGAGAAGTATACTTTTTATGTCGTACAACATATGTCATTTCCCATCATCAGAAGGCAAGATATAACATACAGCTTCAATCTATGGTACACCGTTCAAGGGCATGGCTAGTCATGCGTGCGTACATACAGAGTATATCGACTCGAGCACTTTCCTTCTCGACTGTATTGCAATCTTTCATGTAAAGCACCCTTGATAGAGCTCGAAAAATTCATCCAAAATATATATGAAGCACATCACCAATATGCGTGACTGATCAGTCAAAGCCCTGGGGTCCAAGACCATATGGGCTACTATGAACGCATGTGGGCTGCAAATCCTGGCAGTGGCCTGGCTTATTAGCGGCCAATTAATCGCAACTCTAGCATCCTCAGCGGAGGAAAAGCAAGGGCCGTGAAACCGAATCCCAGCCAGATTCCCAAGTCACAACCTCCAACAACGGCTTTCGCAATCGGTCCCGTATAGTACACTTGATCCTATCAAGAAAAAGAAGAAGTGTCAGCAGACTGAGTTGAAGCAGACGAATGAGGTATAAAACATACCATCCCTACAATTGCGCCCGCCCAGCCAACTAGAAAAGCTACACCAGCAGCGACCCCCACTGGTAGCTTCTCCGGACTGTTCCATGCGGACCAGTCATAGCTTTTACTATGTCGGAAAAGCAAATCCTCTTCTGCAGCAATTGTGAACCAGATGATAACCCAATACCCAATCAGTGGAAGAAAGCTCTTGAAGATATCATACAGGAAATCTCGACCCCCAATGGCGCATGCCGTGTAAATCACAGTGCTAGCAATTGTAAATACCGGCCGTGGAATTCTCGACCATACGTTCCCGAGCATTTGGAAATTCATAGCCATCGAATATGAGCCAGGGGCATTATTGGATACCACTGTCACAACATTGATGAAGGCGCAGAACTTGCCAAAGCCACCAAGCCTGTTATAACCAGCCATTAATAAACTCGCTGGGGAGCCATCATAAATTGCAGCCCACTTTGTATTGTTGGCCACTCCACTTCCGAGGCCAACTCCCAGGAGAAGAGTAATGATCATCGCTAGAGATGCTCCGATCATTGTCATTGACCATACTTTCCATGGTCTAATAGTCGGTGGATAGTAGACATAGTAGTCTGCAGCTAGCGGTGTCCATGCGAGGCTTACGGACACACAAAGAGAGAAGAATGCCAAGCGTTTGGCGTTGACTTCCTGCGAGGAACCAACCGATGGGCTCCGGAAATCAAACTGGGGTCCTGCCGATCCGGTGATGATGCAAAGTACCATCAACTGCGGAAACCAAGCATATCTGCAGAAAACTCAAACCGCTGGGTTAGTACCAGCGAACCTCTCAGGCTCAAAACACGTGGCCCATACCTTTCGTAATATTGGAATATGTGCATCCCGAATGTAGCCATCACCCAACTTGCAAGCGCGACAATGATTATACCAACAGCAACCGACACAGTTCCGCCTGATATCTTTGAAAGTAACTGGCCGCCGATCATGCTATTCATCATTCCATACCCCAAGTTTGTGAGCACGTTCAGCAAACAGCAGACCTTGTTAGGATAGTATCCCATAAAGTATCGCGTCACTATCTATCGGAGACAACTGAATGGTAAGCACCTATCTGTCTTCTGCGATATGGAAATGAATGGCTGACAGAGCAGGCGGCAAGGTAGGGGATAAAGGAAAGGGACGAACAGAAATCATGCTCAACGGATGAACCATACAAGAGTGCGATTCCCGCTTCTGGGGCCCCAGGTGCTCATGTACCCAATTGTCATACCTCCCAAAAGATTGCCAAATATTGCACAAAGCGCAGCATCTGCAAAGCTTAACTTCATAGCAAGCGTTCCTAATGACCCGACGACCATGTTGTTCAAGGCCATTCCCATACTCAAATACATGAGCAGCATCTGAAGAGATGCCGATGGGCTCGTCTTCAAGCGCTCCTCAAGCGGAATTGGCTCAATCCCACGAGCTTCGAGGCCCTTGATACTTCCCGCCCATCGTTGGTATCTCGATCCGTGACTGGCGTTTAGGGGAGTCTGATCTCCCAACTCCTCTTGTGTAACACTCTGAAGAGAGGGAGATATGCGAGCTTTTTCAGCCTCAGACACCATGCTGGCTTTTATCTCTGGGCTGACACTCGGGGGCAAGAAAAGGCGGGTCTGCCTACTCTCCTGATGCTTCTGCAAGAAACAATATAGTGAAAGCTGGACCGAGCCACAAATTGCCGAAGGAGGTAGCCGCGAGAGGTGAGCAACGTTTCACAGGTATATATAGGGATACAGAGATAGGCAGGAGGGAAAGGGGAAATACCAGGGAAGTGAATACGTTGGTCTCGCGGTAGTGCCGGGTTGACATCACCCTATCACCTGCCCTACTTGATACTGGCATTCCACAGCTGCTGCGTACACAGTCCTAGGGCCCTGCACTTCTGCTGCACGGCCCCGGACTTCAAGCTCGCCTCGCAGGTGCTTATACGGTATGGCATCATGCTAACCGATTCAAACACCCTCCATCGGGAGCGGAGACAGAGGACCCGGCGCCAAACAAGGGCTCGGAATTTTCAGATTTATACAAATTCCGTACACATACATCGTCCTTCAGTCAATTATTCATCTCAAAAAGTCGAATCGCCGTTATTACATTCGTGCTATTATGGTGCAGGCCGTCCCAGTTACGTGATTCGTCAGATCACCCTGCGCACCACATTCCATTACTCATATTGGCATTAAGCTCTCCAACACGGTCGTCAGGTATGCACCAACCAAGCAAGGAGAGAAACCCGGAGAGAGGGTTGCTCAAGGTATGAAGATTCAGGATGTACAAAAATTCCGAGGCTCGGACTAACTCACCAAAAAAAAAAAAAAAAAAGAGTTTGACGAACATGAAAATGATGTTATGATCATCCCCAAAAACTTGAGTCGGGATGAATTTTTGTCAACGCAAGACTCACTTTCTTGTCACGGACATCATAGGTCTTACTAATCTACTGCCTACATTTCAAGCATGTGGACAATCCATGGATATGGGATACACGTCGGAACCCCTTCGTTTGAGATTTCCCTACGCGCCTTGCCCAGGCAAGTGGTTGTGACTTTTACCAAGTTTTATACGGTCACACACGCCACAACAGCATCAGCGGACTATAATTATGCTCCCGATTGGTGTGCTAAATATCCCCCTTTTGCTGTCCCAGACAGTGACACCAAGAATCATCTCCCATTTACCCAATTAGGTAGTATCATCAAACACCCCGTTTCTGTCCCAAGGAACTGGAACGTAGAAACGGCATTCATCACTATCCAGGCCCACATATCATATCCCAAGCAAGAAAAGATTAAAAGAAAAGAGGGATAGAAAGAAAGAAAAATAATACATTTTTCCGTACTCGATGCCTCGAACTAAACATGCCCATAGTCGCCAGTCCTAGCTAAAACTTCTAGAAGAAAATCTGAAACGCGCATGACGAGAGAAAAGAACCTATCCCTTGGCAACTGCTGCCTTCCAAGCAAGTTTCCAGTAAACCAGCCGTCATACACTGCCCAGATTGGATTCCACCAACTATATTGGATTCTTCCCCTAGTATTCTTTTCCTGTCGCCACAACTAGTGAAAAGGCATCAAAAATATAGACGCACGGATGAAGCAACGTAATTTTTCCGGCAGGGCACTATGCCGGATTTTTTAGTATTTTCAACTAGTGAACTCACCGCGAACAAGTACACAAGTTGCTCGGCCGCATGGACCTGATGTCGGTCTATTTTAGTGTCATATAGAGTATTGTTACACGGCATCTCAGCGATTAGTTCGAAGCGCACTTACGTTCTATTGCATTCTGGTGTCAATATCATTTCTCAATGCCTTCATATATGAGAAGGCACGGATTCATCCATCTGTTTCCCGTGCTTGCTTTTATATTTTTCCAATGCATCGACAACAACTTTTGCCATCGATATGAGTCGTTCCTCATCTTGGTTTCGTTCGATCAGCTGTATAGCAGCTGGGGCGCCGTGATATATATCCGCATCATCTACTCTAGGTGTCAATGGAAGGAGCAGATACTACTGATCACAATCCGGGCACTTACAGTCCTCCATGCTTGTTCGGTCTCTCTCTGATAATGGCCGCCAATTAGAATCAACCTCGACAATTTCGCTATTCGCAAAAGTGACAGAAGTGACCATGGAAGCATAATCTAGTACATTGATAGAGCTCGTGTATGCTGATTGTGCCAGATGGTCAGCTTCATTGGAAACGGGCAGCGGGTTTACTCGCACGAATAAAAACACTTTCCAGGCAACACAGCCGCATAAAGTGAAACAGGTGTAATTAGCCCCTCGATAGTGCCATCTACAATCCTCGTTATAAGACTACACTACACTCTGCTTAGAGAGCGCATATTGATAGCGGAACCACCTGCCACTTCGGCAGTTGACATCCAATATTCGGAGTATGCCTGTCGGTAATCTTTCATGCGGACTACGATCTGCTCGTACTCTAGTAGAGGTAAAGCGGGCTTGAGCTTTCCATCCGGGAACAGATGGGCAATTTTAGGGACGACTGGCTCGCCGGAAAGTTGAATAGCCTTAGGACGTCAGGACAGCCATCACCTCGAGCAATCGGACCCTAAATGGTCAGCGTTAGTCAATCTCAACATCATCAACTTCGATAATAGCCTAACATGGATTTGAATCGACTCGTTGTTAGAAGGACCGTGCCCATCGACTAGCTATACACAAAAACAGTCAGGGTTGTAATCGAGGATATTCATCAAACAAAACAAACCTTGTAACCCTATTCTTCTAGCGCTTTACGGACGATATACAACGCTCGCGCATCGGCGGATGAGGACTGACAAAGCCGTCACCTGTCATGAATCCAAAAGCCAATTCCGAATGCACTTCCTCGGAGAGCTTGCATTGCTCCCTCGTGTGTGGACCATTAGCATAATGCCAATACAACAATGATTTTGTTGTTACCTCCAGACGAGCCACCCGTCGATAAAAGCTGATTGTACGGGTTGAATATATACCCCACAATATTATTGTTGGTTTCCGGTGCCTTTCCATCGAAGCCATCAATTTCCTCATCAATTTTCTTCAAGTCCTGATGAGTACTCACCCACAAACTTTGTACCAAGGTGGTCTTGCCGATCGGGATAGCCCCCAGACTATGAAGCTCGCGCACAAGCTCACTTACAAGCTCACTTTCAACATTTCTTTCCTTACCTGTCCCCTTCTTACCTTCGAACGTTCTAATCCAGCAAACGAAGGCCATTTGGTGTCTCCAGCCTCTTAATATGAAACTGGTCCTTCAGCGTGAGCGGGACGCCGTGCAATGGACCCACGAGCTGTTGGTGTGCAATTGTGGTACTGGTCCAGTTCTTTAGCGCATTCAAGTGCAGTGTCAAATGCAATCTCTAATAGAAGGCCACTCGGTTGACCATTAGCTGTATACCCCAAACCATATACCTTCCTTTTAATTGAAGCAAGGAAGAAGTATCATCTGATGCGCATATGCAGCCCGCTTACAAAACGCCGTCACAACTTGCACCGCCGTCAACGATGCATTTCTCATCTCTGCCACGAGCGGGGCACATCTTTCTTTCTATTGTTATGCCCAGTCGCAAGAAGTAACTCTGGCGGTGGCCGTTCTGCTCAAGACAACGGTGTTCGACCATCCTCGTCCTCGGGGTCCACCTGAATGTCCTGAGCTCCAAGTAGCATCTGCACGACTCTGTCATGTCCATTTATCACTGCTTTGCATAGTGGTGTTTCACAACGATAGCCCATGGAGTTGACGTCGATTCCATCTTGCGCCAGAAGAAGTGTCACCACGCCCTGGTGGCCGAATTACACGGCTAAGGAGAGCGCTGTTTGAGCGTCGCCATTCGTCGCCTCGATAGCACATCGCACGTTTAGCATTCTTCGCATTGTCGATTCTTGCCCTTTTTCTACCTCCCAGAGGAGTGCCGAGCTTCCGGAGTGCTGCACGTTGTACTGGTAGAGATAGCTGTTCAAGAGAGTGTGGAGACGGCGGGTTGTTCGAACCAAGGCATTGATATCGCTCTCGGATGTGAAGAAACTGACAATGAAGGATAGCAATTTGTTCGGCAGGATGGGAAGCACCGTTCTTTCAGCGGGGTTTGTGGCTTATACAACCAGATGGTGGGGTAGGTATGATTGTTGTTGGTGTGAAATTTGATGATACTATATACCAGCTAACTATTAAGCTCGGGGGCCGGTTAAAAGATACATCCATAGTTCTCATTAGGCTGTAGTATACCATCATCGCTAGCTGTCCTCTACTAAACCCCACCGTGACGGCGAAGACGACTTTTCTTCCGGGTACGAATAGCTGGCATGAGACAGGGGCAGATACAACATCACTTGTCTTGAATTCTATGTACAAGATGGCCACCAATCGGGGGATCTACCAGACCCAAGCCCGTAGGGATATGCGCATGCAATCAATTGTCGGTGTGATATGTATGAGACATGCTTACAGAGCCATCCGTCATCCCGGTGATTGGGTTCCATCAAAATAGAGCGGCAGCAGTGCTGGACCAGGGCAAAACAGGTGCGATTCTAGGTGCTGGTCCACAACATTGGCTAGGTAAAACCCTAATAAGAATGAATTGAAAAGAAAATTATGTAGGCACGTAGTCTCTATTGAAACTTGGCGTACATCTAACTTAACTAGAGTATTCAAGACACCTCCTCAAGGCAGACCAGTTGCTTTCTACAGAGAAGATATATGTTTACTCGACTTGAGGTTTCACAGGATTTATGCACGATCAGTGGCTTACCTAATGGATATCATAGCAGAAATAATCAACAGAGCAGGAGAAATAAGGGCATTAAACCTTTAACCTCTTTAACAGCTAACCCGAGCTCATAACCTGTTAAGAAATAGATAAGGAAACAGACTTTTCGGTGGTAAACAGAATGATGGAATAGAAGCTGCCTGAAGAGCTATCTAAATACCGAGAAAATGCCTTTCCCATAAAGAAGTCCATACGGAGAGAGTTCCAGCTCTTTGAACGTTGCTCAAATGACTACGAGCTGGCCGGGGACTGGCAGGTTGCCTGAAACAGAAATAATGAAGTGAATATTTCCGGATGATCAGATGGCTTGGATACGTCAACATCTTGCTTGACACCTAACGTCTAAATGTAAATCAGCTGTAATCATCAGGTCGATATATGTCTTCTGTACTTTCGCTCTTCTTCCTATACTCATTCAAACACTTCCTATACTCATTCAAACAGTGAGGCTCTTCGGACCTGACTACCTTCAGCGTCGCATACACACCTGTGCTCATTTTCTTTTCTAGAAAAAAAGACCACGGCTTCTGTTCCCTCTGCAGACTTCTACTGACCCAGGGGATAGCACTTCTACCCTAGACAAGGCTCGAAAGCTGGCAGCCCAATTCGAATACACGGTCGATGACATTCGGAGGTGTGTACCACAGTTTATCAAAAAAAATAAAATAAAATAAAATAAAATAAAATAAAATAAAATAAGCAAGATGTACTATTGGGATACCCAGCAAATATACCCAGAGTATGATATTCATCCCCGCCGCTGAGTTACACCGTGAAGACCTCGATCATTGCTGCTAATATTGGATTCAGAGGCACTGACTGGCCTTGTGGTAGGTAAGGACTGTACGAAATGGGATACATAAAACTTGCAAATGAGGAGTGTGAGCGCTTTGCAAGGTTACCTTTAATAAGATGATTTGAGAAGGAAGATAAACAAGTGATTTTGCGCTACATAGAGGAAATTTATAAATCAGATCCAGCACGAAGGTAGCGTAGGAGCAGCTCAATATTATCTCGCTCATGGTATGAAACTCTGATACAAATACAAGAAGCGAGAAGCAGGCGAGAAAATAAACAAAACCAAAGGAGAACAAAGTAGAGGGAACCGTTTTTGGAGCAGTAAGTAACCATCCCTAGCACCCAACAAAAGGGGGAGTCAGAATCGATATGTACAGCGAAGCCATAATACTATGTGAGCAATTGGCAGTAAACAAAATCATCCTCACTTGCGCCAGGGCTGAAAATACATAAAGAGCGTCTATCAGAACAAGAATAGTAAAAATACCTTTTCACCCATTAGACGCCCGAACGGATCGCTAGATTAGAATCACACGATCCAGCAATGACAAGATAGCCGAAACCCAGTGAAGAGAAAATCGAAAAGAATCTATAAGCACAAGAAGAGCATAAAGAAGGCTAAAGAATGCGGTGAGGTTGCTTTATCACAAAACGGCCAACCCAAAGGAATAAAGAAAATACAAATAATAACACTATCAGCGACAAGTTCATAATACATCGTTGTGAGGTGGTCTTGGTAAAGAGACCGAAAACGTATCAGAAGTATTATTAGAGGGTTATAACGGAGTTCTAGGGTGACCGGTCAACCTTCAGTTCGAGATAATGGCCGGCTGTGTGCAGATGTCGACCTCCTGCTACGGCTGGATGGAGCCCGTGCAGGAGGAGCGTGTTCAAAGTAAGGTAGAAGTTCTGGATTTTGGCTTGGGGGTATATTTGACGCTGAGTGATAGTCTCCAACGATTTGTTCATCTGCTGCAGTGTCGGGGTGAATTTCAATTCCTTGCTGGTGATCCAAACCTCCGTGTGGAGTAGAATCGAATTTGAATGGCTCCCCATCTGTTGGCGCTCTTT
The DNA here is from genome assembly GCA_009176345.1 of Aspergillus leporis. Taxonomy (NCBI): domain Eukaryota; kingdom Fungi; phylum Ascomycota; class Eurotiomycetes; order Eurotiales; family Aspergillaceae; genus Aspergillus; species Aspergillus leporis. The sequence continues at coordinate 32,103 of ML732216.1, read as the reverse complement.
CAACCGGCGACCAGCCTGCAATACTCCCGGCAATTACACCTGCCATGGCTGCAGCTGGTCCGAATGCTGAGTTTGAACGAGACCGAGCTCGCCGTCTTGACCGTGACTCCGGCGTAGGGGGTTGAGATGGGGTGCTGCTGCGTTCATTAACAGGTGTTCCAGGGATTGAGTTCTCTCTTGACCGCGATGACCGTGAACCGCTGCGTGATCTGGGGAGCAACTCTTGAGGGTGCTGCAGTTTGTGTTTCAGATGTCTCAACCGGCCTCCGCGGACTCTCTTGAGGAATGTAAGCTGATCTCGAATCTCTGTCAAAGCAGGATTCCACTCAAAGCGATCCTCGTCAGACACTAAAAGCTCGGGGGCCCTTTTGCGATGCAGGAAGCTTGGGATCAGTTTTTCAATGAGCTCATCCGGAATTAGTCGTATGATGACTCCAATTGGGAGAGAAATCACACCCAGAATCAAACAGACTCCCCATTGCGCACCATTTATCCTGGTAACAGAGAAAGCATGGCCACCAATAAACACAATCAAGACTTGTCCTCCCATGATTATCAATTGAATAGCAAGGAACCACCGATTGCGGAGCATGCCTTCGAAGATATTAAATCCATTGTCCAGACGGCGAGAGTTCCACTGGTTGAAGATCTGCATCCAAACAAAGGCATTAAATACTACTGTAGAAAGCACAGTGCCGCTGTATCCGAAGTGTTCACCAGCAAAATTCAAGACAAGTGTAACGACCATCTGATAGATGCTTTGACCGATGATCATCTTCCACATTGTGAGAGTGATAAGCGGAGCGGATTTGGGTTCGGGCCTGCGGTCGAGGACGTGGGGAGCTGGTGGATCCGTCGCTAGAGCAAGCGCTGCGAAAGTGTCCATGATGAGATTGACCCACAGGAGTTGTACTGCCGTCAGGACCGACTCTTCATCCGCACTAGCCACAGCTGAGATAAATGTCAGGAGAACTGCAGTAATGTTGACCGTGATTTGGAACTGTAGAAACTTTTTGACCGCGTCGTTCACCGTCCTACCCCAGGCCATGGCCTTGATGATCGAGGTAAAATTATCGTCCATCAGGATAATATCAGACGCCTCCTTCGCGACTTCAGTGCCAGCAATCCCCATGGAGAACCCAACGTCGGCTGTCTTAAGGGCCTGGGCATCATTCGTTCCATCACCGGTGACCGCAACCGTCTCACCAAGCTTCTTCAGATGAGTAACCAGTACCTTCTTGTCGTCAGGGCTAGATCTTGCCAAAACCTGCAGTCGAGGGATGAGTTGGTCTATCTGGCGACTGCTAAGCTTGCGGAATACGGGCCCTTCCATCGCGAGACCTCCGGGTGTGAAAATCCCGCACTCCTGAGCAATAGCCTTGGCAGTCATGATATTATCTCCAGTCACCATTCGGACAAAAACGCCAGCTCGCTGGCACTGTTGAACGGACTCTGTCACGCCAGCTCGGAGGGGATCTTGAATTCCAAAGACTCCAAGCAAGACCATGTCCTTGAATAGAGAATCGAAGTCTGCGAGGCTTCGATCCTCCTCCTGCGTGCGTGCCCCGCGAGGCGGCCACTGTTCGAAATCACGATACACTAAGCCAATAGTTCTCAAAGACTGGGACGCATAGTGGGTTATCACCGTGTCTATGGTAGACCGATCCTCACCAGACAAAGGGCCCTCAGATAGATCATGTGTTGGATCGCGAACAATACGCGTGGATTTCTCAACCAAGATCTCCGATGCACCCTTGACCAGCATCCTATACTTGCCGGATCCCATTTTGAAAACGGCCGCCATACACTTGCGACCTGAATCAAATGGCACTAACTGAACGATTTGTGCGTTATCCCGCAACTCGCTGACCGAATCAAGGCCGAGGTAAGTTTTCGCAAAGCCCAAAAGCGCGGTTTCAGTCTTAGACCCAATGAACGTCATAACCCCGTCCTGTTCCCCTTCAAATGCGGTGGAGTTGAGGACAATCGAATCGAGTAGGAGTTCCTTGACTGGAGCGGCAAGACTCTTGACAAACTCAGAGGGCGACAAATTGCTCGAGGTTTCCTCTGTGTGTGTACCGTTTTTACCATTTATTCCCTTGGAAACCCCTGAGGACTTGTCTCCAAATTTACAGTTGGTCCCTAGGGTTGCAGCAACAGCGGTCATCTTGTTCTCCGTCAACGTGCCTGTCTTATCAGAGCAAATCGTCGTCGCATTACCCATAGTCTCACAGGCCCGTAGCAACCGCACTAGATTGTTATCCTTGAGCATTCGGGTTGTGGCAAAGGCGAGCGCCAGCGTGACAGCCAGAGGCAATCCTTCAGGAACAGCAACAACGATAACTGTCACAGCCACGATGAATATCCTAAGGAAGGCTTGGCCTTTCTCATCCGCACCATCGATACTTTTTAACTGAGCGAGAAATTTGATGAAGAGCACAACAAACAACACCAATCCGGCTGCAAGGCCAAGCTTTGCAATGTATTCGGCAAGAACATTCAACTTCGACTGGAGCGGAGTTGTCTGGCCCTCATCCTGAAGGGACATCATCGTTTTTCCATACGTTGAATGAACCCCAACAGCTGTGACCAAGAACGTCCCCACACCCTCGGAGACCTTCGCACCGGACACGATGAAAGGGTCTTGTTTTGCGAGGTTCTGATGTTGTTCAATAGCACGAAAGACTTCACTGGACGCATTCTTGCGCAACACATCTGATTCGCCTGTTGCCGAAGACTCATCGCACTTGACATTATGGCCATCAATAAAAATACCGTCGACTGGAATCAGATCACCGGGATCGAGATGCATAACATCGCCGACTAGGACATCGTATACTGAAATCTCCATCGTTTTCCCGGAACGAATCACCTTGACCTGTCGATCGTCCTTCTTTTTGTTCAGTTTCACAAATTGGCGTTCCTTCTGCCAGTCGTTCGCGGCACCCACGATTACCACGATCACAATAGCCACAATGATAGCAACGCCTTCAACCCATTGCACCCGAGGCTCGTCATTCTTCGCTGTCACAGACTGGTAGATCCCGAGCGCAAGTGAAATGATAGCAGCAACCGTCAGAAGAATCAAGACCTTATCGTTATACGCAATCCACGCCAGTTCGAAAATACTCTTCGGCTTCCTTTCGGGAAGTTTGTTGCTTCCATATATACGCCTTCGGTCGACGTACGCATTATCCGACTGTTTCGCAGGCTCCGTGCTAGATCTGGTCGGTTGCCGCGGTGGTTGAGTAGACATCTGCTCCTCTGAAGCACTCGAAACTGCGTTTTCAAAAGTCACAGTACCATCCAACGCCGTTTCATCCAAGCTTAACCCACTGCTAATGTCAGTGCGTAGACCCTTCTCTAATCCCCGTAGGCCACCCAAGGCATGGAATGCGCCGAGATTCTTGGGGTTCAGGAGTTTATTGAGGTGTCCTGGAGAAAAGGCGAACTTATTCTCGTCTACTGTAAACTCATCTTCACGGCCCGGATCTGGTTTGAGAGCTTCCTCATCATTCATAATCGTACTATGTGATAATTCCGCACGAGATCCTTGAGATGCTGTTGACACGTAAGTATCACCGCCATAGGTGCTAGACGATTGATGCGTGTCCTCCGACTCGATTGAATTTCCGCGAGATCTGGTACCGGGCACAGCGAGGTAGTTGGAATGGGGCGTCGAGTCGTTCATCTTGGATGCAGGAGACGAAACGTTGTGGGGAGAGGTCGGCCGACTCTCGTGATCCCGTGGGTCAGATGTAAAAGACCGTATCGAGCCTCCTGAATGCCCGTCCAAAGGCGATACACTGCCGTTGTTCAAAAGAGCGCTCGTGTCAGTCGCATCGACATTATCGGTAGAGACTTGTAGCGATGGCTGCGATGGGTTGGGTAAGATCTGGTGCGGCGGATCGCTCAGACCAGTATCAACCCGAATGATCGGAGCCCCTTCTCGTCGCAGGGGTTGCGAGGGCTCCGAATCGTTTCCGTCGGATCTGATATTCGACATAATCGAAGGGGCTTAACGGCCCAGGAGAAAAGTGGGTCCAAGGGCGAGGAAAGTATTGTTTAGACGGAAGGGATATTGATGTCAGTAAGAATGCGGCTCCAGCAGGAGCAATCAGTCGGAGCTCGTCGTATCATCAAACTAGGACCTGTTCATAGAAGAGAGAAGAGCTGCTTTCTGCTGTGATATCGCAACGGGTTAAGCTCCAAGATGGGTATTAAAGGTATCCCCATGTGGTTTATTTTGAGATCTAAATTTATCGGTCCTCCTCCTTGTGAACCCAAATGTGAAGAATGCGCGAGAACGGTGAAGTGTGACCGCGAACAACAGCCAATCGTAAAGACAAACGGGTGGCGAATACTGGGACTGAAGCGATTAAATAGAGGGGTGTTGATATTTCAAACGATGGAAAATAGCGGCATGTAGTTACTGAAAATCTCCCCGGTTAGGAATAGAACGAGGAAATCCGCGAGAGGTGACCATCTATGAGCGCATTGAAAGGTCTGAAAGAACCGAAACGACAGGTAAAATCCGCATCCACGATATGTGACGCGAATATGCGAGGCTTGCAATCAACGGCCGGTCTCTATGGAACGTCAGCCATACAAAATGGAAAGCAAGAAAGCGGCGTTTACCAAGAAGTCAATAAAGACACGCACACAAAGCAGTACTATGCGATATGCTCCCCAATTCAGCCCAACTGCCGGACCAATGGATTATGAATAGCCTGGAGGGACGAGGAGTTGTCTTTTTTCGCAAGAGGAGAGAGAGGAGGCGAGAGAATTAGTTGAAGTGGTGAGGTCAGGTACAAACACGATATGTCGGAGCTTTGGCATTGAAGGTTGGGTATTTAGTAACTAGTTACGCCGATGCGCTAATCCATGGATCATTCAAGGTTGAGTATCACGGAAATTACATCTGAATACAGCAGTCGAGACTTTTACATATAAAGACTCCACTAAGGAGAATACGCTCGGGTTTCCTTGTCAACCAATGAGAGGCGAAGTTATCAGGGGGCTCCCGGCAAGAGCGCCGTTGCTAGAGTGGCCGTCTACTCCTCCCGCGATCCGCAGAAGGTCGAGAATCTTTAGGTCGGTACGGGGGGTATGGTAAAACATCATACACATCCATACGCTAATTAAGTAATGCATGTCCGTTTGCAGAAGTTGCACAATTCCCCTTTCCCAAGTTGGACAAGATGACATCGTTTACTGGCTGACTTTATTCTTACTTTATCTTATTCTTCCCCTGTATTGATCTTGCCCACCTCCCCATGTATACCTATATATACTTTGAACATGAGTTGGTTCTAGGTGGTCTTTTGAGGTTTTTAAAAAGGGAGAAGAAGAAAAATTAAAAATTAAAAAACAAGGATCTATCTAATGATGGGGCTTTGGCCTTTGCCACCAAAACACAATGCTTGCTTCACTCGTTAATAGACTTGTCCTGCAGAGCTCCGAAACCGAAATGCTGGAATATAACTCGTCGCTTCCGCTGCACTGCCTCACTCCATTTTCTTCGTCATGGATTTTTTTCCTCTTTTTTTTACACTTTCCTCCCTTTTCCTGTCTCCCTCCTTTTCTTGGAAGAAAATAAATCAAATCAAAATTTAATTAATAACTATCAAAGCAATTTCCCCACCATTCCTCGTCTACTAACTTAAACATCATTGGGATGCTGTACCGTGATCATAATGCAACAACCTGATATACTCCGTTTTCGGCATACATGCATGCATACATCCTTAATAAACACAAGGGGAGAAAAACAAAGCCCCTTCGTTATACACATGATGCAAAACTCCCTCGTATGGCCACAATGAAATGACCTAAGATTCGGATCTCCCCTCTGTCAAAGGATCTTGCCGTCTATAATAATAGTATTGGCGCAAAAAAAGGGACCCACCCCAGATGGATATTACACGACAAACCAAGTTCCAACGAAAGGGGGACGGGCATGTCATACAATTACAGCATACAGACCAGATTGAACTGGCGCTAATGTTCTCCGTGGTGCTCTTTGACCTGGAACTTTAGTTCCATTAGTTCCCTCATTGACTACCTGCCCATCTTAATGTGATGTGGTTGGTATGTACTCCAGTGCTCCAGTTCCTCCAGCATCATCGATGTAACTTACTTACCCCGTACATACGGCGATGGTGAGGCCGGCATCAACAAAAAAAAAATTGTTGGACTGGAACTTCGCCAACACTAACCACCCTCATTTTGTCCGATTGCACCGTTCTGCTCCTTGCGATGGGGGGATCGTTTCATGGCCGTGGACGAATAATGGACTCCGGGGCTTGGCAATTGGGGCGGTGCAAACGAAGGGACCCATAACACGTCTCCAACAGTCTAGCCCTTGTTATTTCCCTTTTTTTTGCCTTTTCCAATGCGTTTTGGATGACTGTACTTGTCTCTCGTCGATTCATGCTTCTAGTCTTTCTACTGGCTCGCTTTGGCGGTTGCTTTACGCGTTCGTCCAGTCTAGCCCTCACTGTTTGTGATGAGAGTTCTACTTATACATACAACCTCATAGTCCAAGTACTGTTTAATATAACTAACGTATGGGTGGATACGTCTCCGAAAGCGTGGGTACGGAAGGTTGTATGAAAGTCAAGTGTCTCATACCTCTGAACTGGCAGTCACGCCATGTCAATAGCCTGATAGGACAAAGGAAACGATGCTTGTCCAATACAATGCAATGATATCTCTCATCGTACAACGCGGTTATCCGTAATCACAAATGATATGACAGAGGGTTTCAAAACAATCGATGATCGTGTACTGTTGTATTTGACCATCTAGCTTTGTTCTGGTTGGACCGAGGCTTGACTAGTGATTCTAGAAGGACTATTGTAGTCACTAGTCTAAGTAGCCGGTATGCATGGCGCGAGACTGACTTGTCTGTGCAAGTACTTTGGATTATTTACCGCAGAACACCGCATGTAAGTATGTCTCTTATTACCTTGATTTTAAGTATGCATGCGGGACTTCCCTGTTTGTCAATTCCTCGTCTTACCCTCTACCCTGCCTATAGCAACGATTCAGTATACGGGACATAGGATTGCAACATATCTCATCACACTATCACACTAAACAAATACACCTGCCTATGTATGTACACACCCTAACTCCCTGCTCATTGACAAACCCCAACCCTGCTAGATAGAAGACAGAACCCACTTGCAAGGATGATTATCAACACTATACACATGACCCACTCCTTAACACGTACTTTATAATCAAACTAATATAAAACCAACCCAGCCTCCAACGCTTATCACAACGGAATGGAAACAGGAATGGAGTAGAGCTTCCACCTTCCTCTTTAAGGACATATCTACCCTAGCAGCTACTACTCTGTAATCTATGCATGTTACCCCAAAGACCAAAGACACCAGCAAACGCCATCCAATTAATACCTCATACATCAGGAATAGATCATTCCACCCATCCCTCAACCTCCCTCCAAGAACCTATGACAGCGAAAATGGCGGTCTGGGGGAGGGGTACAGTACATAGAGTCCGCCAACTCACCCCATTATCTGCATATCATTATCACTGGCCCCGATATATTTCATGGAAGCGAGATCATACCCACACACCACCACTACTCCTACCTATGTACCCACAGTCCTTAACAGTCCAAAAAACCAATCAATACAAACCCTCAGTAATCTTCAATCATTGACTGTCACTGAGCAACCCAAGGAAACCCAAATTAGTGCCAACATTATCTAAACTGAAACAAAAAAACCCGATTCCCCGCGACCCTCTTCCGTATTCTTCTGATATGCGTAATCGTATTACTCAAACCTATGGAGGCCAACAAATAAACAAGCAGTGCCTACAATATTGAAGCACCACCTTCCTCAAGGGATCAATTCCTACTTGATGGGTTTCTCTCGCGTTTGTTGGCGACGGGATATATAACCTTTCCGTTAAGCAAGGATTTAGCGTGCGTTGGGTATCCATAGCCTAGGTCTATGATTTTCGCTATAGAAGGTTAAAAGGGCTTGGTTTGTTGTTAAAGTTTTCCACTTAATCTATTTTCTTGGGAAGCATGTTTCTGGTGATTGTATTCAATAGTTTAAGAGCTGCGCCACGATGATGACGGGGTCCGATAGTGAGTTGTTCGCCTGATTGGGTGATGTTGTTGGCCCTATTAAATGAGAAGTATACAGACGTACATATGTACCGGTAATGTTCACAAGGAAATGAGAGCGGCGCTACGAATGAATTGAGATATGGATGGAGTTCGTTGCCAGGGTGAGTTTAGCTATTTCCAATTGAGTAGCGGAGGTGAATATATGTCTATGAGAATGGATGCCATGCCGATTCTTTCATGTGATATTGTAATTGAGCCAAAAACCCCCCTGAAAAGCGGCCGAACATTCAACACTCCTCGTAAATCCAGTGCAGATGCGATGGTTCGACCAGAACCCTCCTGCCAGCTATAAGAGAGAAACAAGGATAAGAAAAGAGGATAATATACACCAGCTCATTCATCAGTTAAGTAGTTACATTGTATTCACTGGGCTTCACGCATGTTGTCATCCTCGGGTATTTCGACGTTCCAGATGCCCAATGACTCGCCTCCTAAGAGCTTCTTTCCGGCTTTCGCCCGGGTGTTGACCATAGCCCTGCTCGACAGTGCCAGCGCGTCCACAAGCTCCGCCATCCGACGCGACGCCCCAAAGGCGTTAGTGAGATACTCGTTTTCGGCCACCTGCATCGCCAGGTTCATGCATTGCACCAGGAGTTCGCTGCTAAGCACATGACCGGCATAATACAGGGCATTGTGATAGTCCAGGAACAGTTCCGGAATATAGATATTTCGAATTTCTTCCAGCTCGGCCTGTTCGGTTTCTGTGTGGCCCATTCGCGTTAGCAATGTTCATCCATTTCATCCATCCAATCAAACTTTGAAGAAGAATTGCCTTACCATCCTCAGCCCCTGTGAGCCAGTCATCCAGTACTGCGTCAATGTGCACAGAAATCTCATCTAGAGTATCTTGAAGCTCATCCTTCAGATTCTTGATCGCTCCAGAATCGCGTCTGCGTTTATTCCTGTTTCTTTTGTCAGGGCGTCTTCTTCGACACAATATTTGAGTAGAAGGATGGGAGACTTACTTGTCGAGTCTCTCGCATACCACAGCAAACCCTTCCAAAGCATCGAATGCAAGAATAAGTTCTTCCAAGTCACGCATTGTCTGCGATTGTTGAATTAAGAGATTCGTCTGATCATTCGATGGAACCCTACTTGTTAGAGACCGATTGCGCTTGTGAGGAGACCCCAACAGCCTCGACTTGGTCGGACTAGAGGGTTCGGATGTCGCCGGTTCTACACCATCCTCGACGCCATAAGGAAACTCTGTCAAGTCAAATCCGAATGACTGCCGTGAGATATCTGAAAGCCTCATGCGTCTACTCAGCTCTCGAGCGGCGGCAAGTCTGCCCGTAACTGCAAGAATATATGTCAATAAGGCGTCCGAAAATAGTTGTAGACACAGAGACTTACCATAGAATTTTCTGTACATCAAAGAACCCAGTTGACAGATTCTCCCCCATTGCCCATCAACATGTCGAAGCCACTCCAGACTTCGGATGATGTGCTCTTCTGTTCTGGATACATCGGTACCAATGTAGTCCTTCTTAACCGGTACCACTTCAGGAAGACCGTCCTTGCGGCGGACAATTTTGGGGAACCGCTTGAGTGTCCTTGAATGATCAACCGAAGAAACACTCGCGCTAACCCACTGCCATTGGTCGCGCAAAACAGCCTCAACGTCAATACCATGCCTGTCCATGAGCCTGACTTGTTGCCGTCTCTCCAGCGGGTCGACAATCTCAATCAGTATCTGACCAAGCACGGAGTATGTCTGGTACTTGGGCAGAAGTGATGCATATAGAGGGATGATATCGAAAATACCGGCTTCCTCCAAGTTGGCGATGTACCCAATTACGTTGATAGACGCCTTATCGAAGTACGATGTATCTGACCGCACATAGCCAAGCGAGTTCACAACGATATAGAGATGGGTCGCGATCCTCAAAGCATCGTCGTCCTCGGCCGCAATCAGGAAAGAGTCGTCGACATTAGTTGGTGGGAAGTCTGGTACGAATGACTGATCGCCCTTGCGACTCGCCGCCGCTTGTGACACCGCTTTCGCTAAGGAGTGGAAGAACGAGTCGTATCCTTTACCCAGAATGGCTGCCTGAATTGTCCGATACGGGTTTCGTGCCTCAACTCCGACGCGATCATTACCCTTTGTATACAGCACGAACTTGTTTACATCAGCATACCCAGCAGGCTCGGGAACAAAGGCAACCGGAACAGTGGGCGAGTGATTCAGCTTTCGCTGGAACTGCTTGCAGAAACCTTGGTAGCGGGAGAGTACCACGCTGTTGAAATAGACATAAAGGTAGTCGTCCCAGCTCTGGCAGACCTTGAATGCAGCTTCTGTCTCACCGCAAAGTAATGCATACACGGCGCGCTCGAAATCTTCGGTGCCTTGACTTCGCGCCAGAGCAGAGCAAGCATTGCGCCAAGATGTTTGAGACCCCCAGTTCATCAAGCGCGTAGTTGCATCGTCAACGGGCGTCCGTGTCCCACGAGATGTGCTTGCATCAACGCTAGAGCCACACAAGCTGACCGCTCGCCAATTCTCCAGACAGGCCTCTGCCCACTCTCGAATTTCTGTCCAGCTTTCCCCCTGTCTCAGCATCTTCCAGCAAGTCATCCAAGTTGCGCGCTCATGGAACTGATCCTGTTTCTGAAGCTTCTGTTTTTGCCGAGTGACCGCATCGGGATCTAATTGGGTGATCAACGGTTCCGACTTCTCTGAAACTAGAAGCGACGCCGTGACGGCTGGGTCGTTGGGCTCGAGAGGCTGAGGCCAAGCTCGCAGTCGTTTTTGACCTTTGATAGTCTCCTTGGTATAGAGCCAGCCATGGGTCCACAGTCCCTGGCCCCTTTCAGCCTGCGCCTCTAGCTCAGAGATTACGGAGTCGATGTCCTGGGTCGCTGTCTTTGAAGTGTGCTCCAGCCATTTCATGATGATCACGCATTCCAGAGCATAGTGGTCAGCATTCACGAATTGTTCCCAGATTTCGCGATCTGTCGAGTAGCGATGGAGTTTCTGAAAGGCGTTCTCTTGAGCTTGTTTGGCGCTAGCTCTGCTAGGGGGGTCGTTGATGCTTATCAAGTTGAGAAGTAGCTGCCAAGTATTTGCTTCTAGCTGTAGCCTTTGTAGCTCCTCCTGGGTCTTGGGATCCGGCGACGGTGTTCTATTGCTGCGACTAGAGTTCCACCCCAGTTTCGCACGTTTCAAGGTGTTCTGCTTCGAGATGTCCTGGATAGAATCTTGCGCGAGAGTTTGGTAGCTCTTCACTAAATGGTAGGCGGCTTGGTAATTCTCGAACTCGTCATCGCGATTGCCCTTTTGCTTGAAACGGTCAAGCCTTTCTGCAAATTCCTCAATTTGGCGCGTCACCCGGTCCGCAGTTCGGCGAAGAGGGTGCAAAGCTTGTTGTGCACCGGCGGATGTGAACAATTCCGGGGTTGTCATGTCGAACGCTTCTGAAGATCGTCAGCCTTTCACCAAACCCAGCATGTTGAAAATCAAACGTACTGTGCCCATTTTGGGCCGGGCTAAGATCTAATGGCGACTCACTGCCACCATTGATACCATTTATCTCATGGACTGAATCGCCGTCCTCTTCCTCGTCCTCGTCTACCTCATCTTCCTCTTCCATTTCCTCGTCAACTTCTTCATTGGCGTCAAAGTCCTCCTCCTTATCCATTGGTTCATTGCCGTCGTCATCTATCTCGATGATTTCCGGATCATTTGCGGTAGCTCCTCGAGGAGCCTTGAGATCAAGTCAGTTGGCGCACTGCCAAAAGAAGAAGCACCCAAAATAAAGGAACTCACATTTATTGATGTAAATCTAGCGGTTGCCCCGGTGGAGTCCACGGCTCTTGTAGAAGGAGCCATAAGCGCGAGGAAATTACCTACGTCGCTGTTCTCAAAGGAAAAAATTCAGTTACAGGGAGACTCCGCTCGATGAGGTTCTGTAGCTATTAACAGGGTTTGGGGGAAGACTTCTGTTCTGCTCGAATGCTGAACGGGCGTGTTTTGGGGCCGACCGCCCGTTAATCCCGATTTAGATTAGCGCCGTCGGCCAGCACACGACTTTATAAAGCTCGATTTTTTTTTCTTCTTCTCTTTCTTTTTCTTTTCTTCAACAAATGTCAATTAGGCAATCATTAGAGTCTCGGAACGAGAGTTTTCAATATTCGTTCAGGTCAAACGGCCTCTTTGCGTGCTCAAGATTGTCTTAGAGCAATCATGGCAATTTTTGCAACTAGTCTAGTTCCTCCTGACGCATGAGGGCTGAGCCTGCTAGGGATTGTCACATCGCTTTTTTACGTATATATATCTTGGTGTACCGATGTCTGCTCGTCCGGGTCTACCAACCACCTAGCATTCTGTATATGAACAGTAGTATGTACAGGTCTTCAATTCTTACAACGACCAGAAGAGTTTGCGCCAGAAGACAAAAATATCTCAATTGCCTTCGGCGCGCTGTTTCATTCTCAACTTGAGCAGACTGGATTTGGGGCAACTCGGTGTCTTTGCATCCTCTCCTTGCGCTTGGTAGAAGGCGTTACAGCATTCGTACAAAGCATTGATTTGAGATTGGCATCTTTCTTCTTGGTAAGAGTTCTTCGTTAAGCATGCTGTGTGAGTTAGTGGTGTGCGCCACAAAATCTATATATTTATAGTGGCTGGTGTAGTACCTTGAATCGCGCACTGGTTGGCCTGTCAGCGAAGTTCGAATAGGATTAATACTGCAGAATACTTACTGCGCGTGGATGGCATGGAGGGTCGTATGCCAAATCCTCTTTTAGTCCCTGGATCTGTGTCATTTCTTTGTTCGTATGGACAGTCAATGTCTATGGGTTCTCTTACCATGACGCAATAACCTCAGAAGGATAACAGACTATATGAGAAGTGAAGGTGATGTAGGAAGCCAATGATTTAGCCAGTAATATGTTACTATACAATAAAAGACGAGTTCAAAAGCAGACAAACACAAGAATTACCAAGCGGTGAAACGTGAATTGTAAAGGAAATCACCCAGCAAACAGCATCAACAACTAGGATATAGAGTCCGGATTCAGGACCTGCGCCGCAAAATAGATTATCCGCGAGTTATTCACTGGCTGTGGTGGGGGTCGCCTTCCCATCGCCTCCAGCCCATTGATAACTATCCATTCGCATCTTCAGCTTCTCTTGAATTTCTCACAGCTGAGTGTTTATTAGAACTACCACCTCATCGCTCGAATCGCAAGTACATTAAGGTAAGTCCTTCTCCTCACAGTTTCCTCAGATTACTCTTTGCCCCCACCTCATGCGACAGAACCACCCGCGGCAGTGCTGACATCTCTTCTCAAACGCAGCAACACACCACCGCCACCCTCACCCTCATCGCAAAACCCCTCCTCATCCTACCAACTCCAAAATGGCCGACGCAGGAATCCCCGGAGGAGAAGCACCCGCTTCCGTCGAGCACCTCAACATCAAAGTGACCGACAACAATAACGAAGTTTTCTTCAAGATCAAGCGTTCCACGCAACTCAAAAAGCTGATGGACGCCTTCTGCGAACGTCAAGGGAAGCAGATCTCCACCGTCCGTTTCCTCTTCGACGGAACCCGTGTACGCCCCGAAGACACGCCAGACACTGTACGTGGGACCGTACTCTCTACACTTTGCGCACTCGCTAACATGTTATAACCTCTTACTAGTTGGAGATGGCCGATGGCGATACTCTCGAAGTCCACCAGGAGCAGATCGGTGGTTAGATACGCGGTCATCGTTTCGGTTCTTGTCACTTTCTTTATTATCCGTCGCATAAGACACAGGCGCAATTGGTGTTAGCGTTGGCCTTCAGCTGGAATGGTTGGTCTTGCCTACGGGCTTGATTCAAGCTTAGAAAAGCTTAGAAATGAGAAGGGCTATTTCGAACCAAAATCATGCTGAACTGTGGATGGTTAAGCGGGATATTACGAATATAACTTTCCACGCCGATATGCTTTTCCACAGTAGTAGATTTGGGACTTTCAGTTGCTGTAGTAGTGGATTGGGTGATTGCTGCGCTTTTTATTCCATTTGTCTAATACCCGCCTGGGCTCAGAGAGAGTAAAAATGCCGAAAAATAAAAAGTAAGGTAGTTTACATGATGAGCCCGTACTTCTCTCAAAACATTACAACTCAATTGCATGTGATTGAACCGATACACCCCATAAGCAATTACACACCAGTATACATTAATGCAAAGGGAAATAAATAAAAAAACGAAGACACTCAAGATCAACTAACCAAGTATATAAACAACGAAATTAAAAAATAGTCAGTTAGCCCCTCAAGCATCCCAAACAGCAGCCTTCGCCCGTTCCTCCTCCTCCTTAAGCTTAGCCGCCGCCTCCCGCTCCTGATTCCTTCGTTTAATCTCCTTCTCCTTCACAGCACGATCATACGCTCGCTGTTCCTCCGTCCGCTTGGGGGTTCTCAGCCCCAAAGCACCAGCGATCATTCTCCCCGCAACAGCAGTCTGCTTCTCCGGCCTGCGAGACGGGGACCTAGAATCCGACGTCCGAGAAGACGGACCCCCCACATCAGGATACACTGGAACAGAATTCCACGACTGTGAAATTTGGGGGGAGATCGGAGTCGGTGGAGGATCTAAGGGACCCTCGGTAGCGGTGACGGAGGGCGACAGCACCGAGCTAGCACATCCTGAGGAATTGATTTCGGGTTCGGACTCGTCGGCCTCGTCTTCCCAAGAGTCGGCGACAACCGGGGCCTTCTTCTTTGTTGCCGCGGCTTTTACAGCGGGGCGGGGGATGTCCTTGACGGGACTTTTATTACTGAGGGAGAGTTCGCGGAGAGACGAATGGAGCTCCGATGTGGCGGCCTCTGAAATAGACATTAAGGGCGATTGTCAGTGACGTTGAGAAATAGAATATTAGTGTGTCAAATAGAAGGTGTAAGTAAGCTAGTAGGAAATGGAAGTGTGCGAGTAAAGGGAGATGCTCTAGTAAACTCAAGTTCAAGAAGAGTGCGGGCAAAGTATAACTCTTTAGATGGTTGATTCGGAGGGAAGGAAGATCAGGCCGTAATGGGTCAATGGTGAGAGGGATAAATCACGGACCCTTGGATTCTGGACCGGGCTTTGTTGCCATGTCAATCGTTTCTCAATATTTTGACCTGATAAAAACGGAGTCGACAGGCGTTTCAAAGATCCGCAATTGAACGGGTAGAGGAGATATTAATAGAATTGCAGGTGAAATAATTCATGTCGTCAGTCGTGGAGAAGTTGAACCCCACCATTGGTCTCGGCCGTGTGCTTTCATTGGTCTGGGCCGCAATTGTCCAGAACATGGAGTCGTATGCTTTTTTGTGGCCGTAAGGAGAGTTCTTGGGGGAACACCCTGGAGTGATATCCGGGGATATGGAATTGTTGGGAAAAACCATCTCTCTCTTCAGTAGATCCAATTGAGGAACTATATTCTACTACAGTATCATAGCGTCTTCTATACTGCCGTCTTCAATTTTCTACAGCAACGGAATAATATACGTTATGTTGATTTTCCAAGTTACTGAACCCCCGCCTGAACCCTTGAAAAGCCACATTCGTAGATCGCTGTACTGGCCTGATTCTATAACCAAATCATTCAATCGGAATCACCTAACCGAGGGATATGGACAGGGATTCCGACGAGCAAACATGACTTCATACTGAGGCAAGTGTTCTTGTTGGAATTACGGACCAATAGAGTCACACATGTATAGGGAGATCGACAATATTCCTTGAATTAACCCCGGATTGACAAAAGTGTAGTTGCATTGAATGAACAAAGAAGAAGACTTGACTTGATCGGTGCCTAGGTAAAAACAAAGCGCATGCTACTCAAGAGATGACTAGCATGCTTAACTTTTCCTGCCGAATCACAGCTCTTATCCTTGTACGCGACCCTGGATCGTGGGCCAGTGACTCTCAAGGTGTATCGGCAACTCTATGAACTAGCTTAACACCGCTCACATTCCCCTGTTGCATCAACCCCACACCATCTAGCACACCTTGCAAGCCCCCTTCACAGACTCTAACTGGATGAGGCTTCAGCTTGTTTTCGGCGAGCAGTGTTTCCGTCAATTGCGTGAACATCGTCGCAAACTCAAAGTCCTCAGCGTTCGCCGGAAAATGCTGGCCATACAAGTCGAACGGCTCGCCCCGAAACGTCATCATGATGCTGCGTGTACAGGCGACGTCCTGCCGAGGGATATCATTGAGAAGAATCGTGCCGTATCGGCTACCGGGTTTCGTGGACAACGCGGTCATGCAGACTCGGACTCCTTGATCTGAGCCGATTGTATCCCAGACCAGCTGGAGCTCCCCATTCGTGTAACGGTGGATCTGTTGCCCACATGCTGGATCATTATAATCAAAGGTTGCTTCCGCTCCGCGTGACTTGACCAACTCTATATTTCTAGAGGAGCAAGTTGCAAGAACAGAGTAGCCGGCTCTGCATACCTGATTAGACATTCACCATTCCCCACGGCAGGGCAACAAGACATGAACGTACAGCTTCGCATATTGAATAGCAAGGGTTCCCGCCGACGTACTACCCCCATAAATCAAGACATACTCTTTTCCCTTGATGGGATCGGTAGGGAGATTCAACCCTAATTTCTGGAATAGACCTTGACCACACGTAATCGCACTAACGCCGATAGTAGCCGCTTCCTCGAAGCTCATACTATCCGGGATTCTCATGCAAGTATCCCCCTTTGCGACGATAAACTCCGCAAATGCTCCATCCTCTGCATTGCTCCTGTTGGCGCCATGGGTACAGCCACACACTCGATCGCCTTTACTCCATGTCTTAGTGACATTGTGACCGATATTTTCGACGATACCAGCGAAATCACAGCCAGCAAGACCTTTTGGTGCTCCCCTTCCCTGGCTTATCGCTTTACAGTCAGTCGGATTCAGGGCAACAGCAACAGTCTTAATGAGAAGGTAGTCATCACGCAGCTTGGGAATTGGCTGAGAGGATACCACTGTAGCGTTTGTGCCATCTAGAACGACAGCTTTCATCTTGAGCGTAGAGTAATGTCGTATGTTAGGGCCGTCAAGTTGCACGCCAGAACCAGTACTTTAATACAATGCGACTCCCGGTTATATCTACAAAGTACTGGCAAAGTGTCATTAGTTCAAGCTGTGTACTGAGTATCTGCATGCTTTGATAATCTGACGCTTTTGGTTTGTAATCATTGATTCTGTCCGCTAGCCTGATATATCTACACTAATTTAGGGTGAGCCTAGGAGATAGGCCAATTACGAACCGTCATTTGATCTCAACGTGCATATGCTCCAGAAAGCTTTCTCCTCCCCGCTGGCAAGAGGACTTTAACCATTGCAATATCTCTTATCACTAGCGAGGCCATATTCTGCTCGGACTATATGGAACATAAGCCTAGGATTGAGTAGACTGTATAGGTAGTATTTTGTACATAGATACTAGTATTATGGTTAGTAGTCTCTAGTACTGTTCGATTTCTGTCTCGACCATATCGCTGCAGGTCTAACAGCATACAGTGTCCTACGGAAAGGCTTATTATTTATTTCAAGCAGCCTTGAAGATAATTGCTTTAAATGAGATTCACCTTGCCGCATACGAGTACTACTGAGATAAAGATCAATGCAAGTTTTTCTTCACTCGGCTAACAAACTGAACGCTCCCAAACCATATGTTCCATCATTACATTGAATGTCATTCTATTCCTGACCGCCAAGCAACCTTACATGCATTCCGAGGGTGTGGCTGGCGGCTTCCTGATTCCGAGAAAGCCAATCATATTACTCCCTGGGAAACCCCAACCTCGGAAAGTATCGGTGCGAAGTCCGAGACCGGCGGCGCCCTCTTAAGGTCGTCTCCCAAGGTGTTGCCTCCCCTCCTACAAAGTACCCCACAAGCATGATCCTCTCCTTCAGGTGGTATTATCGCTCGTTGTCATCCTGTCGGCATTTTCATGAATACTATGCCATTGTAAACCGCTTCTTTGTACTGCCATTGACAGGTGAAAATCATAACGCCTTACCAAGCACTTACTACCGGGTATCTCGTCATTACTCCTCCTCCACTTAGTATTCGAGGTTGAAGATGACGAACTTACGTTCACTCTCTGCGCGGGCGCAGAAGAGACCGCTTTGGCGAGTTTCCGGGCAACAGAAGAAAGGGTTCTCCACCTCGTCGCGGCGTTACTCCTACGCTGATACAGTCCCGAATTTGAAAATTGGCGCACATACCAAAGTGCTTTTCCAGGGATTTACAGGTGAGATGGATGAATTAATAACGATTGAGAAAGCTCACAGGCAATATATTCTAACATAGAAGCTACAGGGAGACAGGTACTGTGATACCTAGAATCCATAGCCATAAAACCATTTTCAAGGACTAACCAATTAGGCCACTGCCAATGTACAAGAGTCACTGGCTTGGGGAACCAAAATAGTCGGAGGTGTAAAGCCAGGAACAGAGGGCGAGCATCTTGGACTCCCCGTGTTTCCCTCCGTAAGAATGGTGCGAATTTCCGACCCTAATTTTGCAACAATGCAATGCTCATGGGACACAGGCTCAAGAAAAGGCGAAGCCAGATGCATCTGCTATCTATGTACCGGGGAACCAAACGGCCAAGGCAATTGAAGAAGCTATTGAAGCAGAGATTCCGTTAATTGTGGCTGTGGCGGAACATGTCCCTATTCATGACCTTCTCAGGGTAGGGGCTTTAGCCTTGGGGAAATGTGTAGTCTTGGATGCTTACACTATTTACAGATTCATTCAATACTAAATACACAGTCCAAAACGAGGCTGGTTGGGGCAAACTGTCCCGGAATCATATCTGCAATCGGCAAGTGTCGGATAGGATTCCAGCCGTTGCCATGCTTCTCTCCTGGTAAGATAGGTATCGTCGCTAAATCTGGGACCCTGAGTTATGAGTCTGTTGCGTCGACCACACGAGCAGGCTTGGGGCAGAGCCTGTGCATCAGTATGGGTGGCGATGTCTTGGCAGGAACCAACTTCGTCGATGCGCTGAAGATCTTCGAGAATGACCCTGACACAGAGGGTATCGTCCTAGTGGGTGAGATTGGTGGAACGGCGGAAATTGACGCTGCAGAATGGATCAAAGACTACAACCGAAGAACAACGAACCCTAAGTATGTATTTATTACGCACCTTGATATACAAAATGTTTTAAATCCCTGATGCTGACTCGAGGATAGACCCATCATGGCACTTGTTGGTGGGCTACATGCGCCTCCTGGGCGGATCATGGGCCATGCTGGTGCATGGACAGCTGTTGGAGAGCCCGATGCAGAGTCGAAGTATCAAGCTCTTGAGCGTGCTGGTGCGGTCATGGTTAACCACCCGGAGAAGTTCGGTGAAGGAATGAAGAACCTGCTAAACAGCCGAACGCGCGATCGTAATGCGATGGTAAGTTTCGTCCAAGCCCACCTTGAAATCAGATGAAGGCGCTAATCGTGCTCCAGCCTACTAGTGCACCGAACCAGAAAAGGGGCCTGCATACAATGAGACGTGTTTCCGTGGCAAAGACACAAGATATGTTTCCGTCGAAGCAGACTCGGTCACTCTTTATCAAGCAGTTCCAAGCCCTTGATATGCTCAAGGAGAAGTCAATTTCTGTCCAGGAAGCAAGCCCTTCAGGGTCCGACATCTTCTTGACCCTCACCATTGATAGGACAGCGCTGTCACCTTGCATTATAGCTTCATCAGTTGCCGATTTTGCGCCTTCTAAAACCAGCAGATTCCCCTTCGCCTACTCTGCTACAGGTATAAGTAGCGGCGAGGGGCCAATCATCAGATCTATTGCTTCTCATCTTCAGCTTCCTGAATCAACACACAAGAATTTGGCAGAGCTTGTTCAGGCACTGTGGCAGATATTCAAGGAGAAGGAAGCTTACTTATTAGAGGTTCGAGTGAACCCGTCAGCAGAGGGGTCATTGGAAGTCCGAGGAGCGCGCTTTGGCTTCGACGATGCTGCTTTTAGAAGCTCAGGGCGACAGGAGGAAGTGCATCGGTTGAGAAATCCGGCCGAAGAGGTTCAAGAGGAAGTTGAGGCAGAGAAAGACGGAATTGTCTACGTGAAGTATGTTCTTGCTGGCAATCCCATATTGAAGGTGACACTAACGCAGAGCAGACTGCAGGGAGAAGGCAGCATCGGGACACTGGGTGAGCTTTTCAAGAATTCAAATGAGCTATACTAAGCTGACATGAGTAGTGAATGGTGCCGGACTTGCAATGAACACGGTGGACGCTCTCACCATTCATGGCGGCCACTGTGCAAACTTCTTGGATACCGGGGGCAAGGCAACATCTGAGACAGTAAAGTCGTCGTTCCGGATTATCACCTCTGATACACGGGTGAAAGCTATCTTCGTCAACATTTTCGGAGGATTGACGCGGTGTGATATGATCGCAGAGGGCATTATCATGGCCTTTAGAGATTTAAAAATGAGTGTCCCGGTAGTAGTGCGGCTGAGAGGAACAAACGAGGAAGCAGGTCAAAAGATGGTGAGTACATTCTACCTTCCTTACTTGGCCTTGGCTAGAATGAATGCGTGATACTGATTGTACAAGATTGCTGAGAGTGGGCTCCCACTTCATGCATTCGACAGCTTCGAGGGAGCCGCGAAGAAGGTTATTAGCTTAGCTGGAGGAAAACCATCTAACTAGATAGAATCCTAGTCTACAACAGCCTCCTCCATTGTACATAGAAGCACGAGTGATACAGAGAGAAGATATATATAACCCGAACCTAGTACCTCATCTAAAAAGCAATTTACCTTATAACTCCTTCCTCATAAAAGCCTCCACCAACCTTATAACCCCCCCATCCAAAGCCCTCTCCTCATAAACCGGCTTCTCCATCCAAGCAACATAGCCCAACTTCTCATACCACTCCTGAATACTAAACCCGGGCATCTCCACCCCCATCCTCTCCCAAACACCCCTCCACTCCGGCCCCTCTTCATAAAGATACCGTTTACTCAGCGCCGTAAGCGTAATAGCCCGACACCCGGGACTCCCGTAGGGCTCCCTAACCGCCAACTCCTCCACCAAGTGCATCGCCCGCCTCCCCAACCCCCCCGCCCGATACTCCGGCAACAGGAAAAACGCCTGGATGGTAAGGATGGACTTGTCTGCGCGCACGAGGTCATGCGCGTACTCTAGGATGTCGCTGTATGCGTCGAGCGAGATGTGGCCGGCGCGGATGGGGCCCTTGGGTGAGGGGATGGTGATCCAAAAAAAGCTTTTGAGGCCATCAGCTTGTTTTTGGGCCCAGTTTTGCAGGGTTTGGGGCGAGTGGTGCCAGCCGCAGATTTGGCGTTGACGGCGGATTTCGGTGTATTGGGTTGGGTCAGTTAGGTCTATGGGGATGAGGTTGCAATCGGGGTTGGTGGTGGTAGTGGTCATCATTGCTGTGGTGTGGTTTATGTTGATTTATTTGTAGACCTTTTGCAATGTAGTATATTGGGAGTGGTAGATGATTAATGGCGAGATAGAAATATAGGTTGCTCAGATTTAGTTTGATTGGTGTCATGTTACTAGTGCTTACAGGTTTGCAGGCTCCCGTGGGGGGTGGTTTTGTTTGGGGTGGTGCACGCACGCTGAATATAAGTAATAAATGTGAGGCCATTGTTGCGGCGCATGAGTGGGTGATTTATCTTAGTGAGGGAAGATGACTGTAGTTACTTTAGTAGGAATGCAACTGGTCTAATCCACGTAAGAAAGTGTAGAGTTATTGACCAAAGCAGAGCATGAACTTATCTGAGCCTTGATTTTCTGACGCTGGAAGATTGATTTAAAGTAAGATGTTGAATTAAGCATCCGATCCACCACTGGCTGGGACTTGTGGATTAACCCCTGTAGCTGGACCTTAACCAATCTGACCTTTTTGGAGCAAGGTAAGTTCGAAAGACGCCACTGGATAAATCGGCCGAGATCTCACACGCGGTTATACGAAGATTACATATATCTTGGAACTCAAAGGAAGTAGCAATAGTCTCGACCACGTCTACCGGGAGACTTTCGAGGGTTTAGCGAGCCACGATATACAGTATCAATATTGCTGGCCAGATGACTACTTCGCCTGAAATAGCTAAAGCGCCATCCCCTCACTTGATACATACAGTATGGATATCACTCGTCAAGTCTTATTCTAAAGGTGGAACATTCTCCAATGCCTCCATGAGCCAACAGGACCGACACAACAAGAACACGAGATACCATTAGACTATGGCATGTCTAGACAACAAAGCTTGCCCTCATCCCTTCCAGTCCAGGAAGGATTATCTGTTCCTATATGACTGAAGCCAAAAACATGGACCAGATGCCGAGAAATCCGGGCAAAAGGTTTGTCAACTTTTTGACTCCAATGTTAAAACAGAAGTAAAAGACAAAGACGCTGCTTTTCCTTGGCGAACCCCAAGTTTACCCTGGATTTACTCAGAGATATGAAATGCAGCTATGGCAACAAGATGGCTGTGCGAGAGAATAAGAGTAATCCCGGCGTCATTCCCAAAGCACACCTCAATTCAAAGTATACTGAGCGTCAAATCCATGCTTGGCACTAGGCGCAACCCGCCAATCAAGAAAACTTTTCGGCTTTAGGTTCTATGGAAGTTGGCCCTAATATGCCTGTTCCTTGTGTGCTTATCTCTCAGTGTGTAATTGGGATCCACTGAGGAACTCAATAAAAAGCTTCTTAGCGGGATATAAACAAGGCAGCCTCCTGATGATTTATCTAATTTCATTATATTGCATTGCTTCATGGCGAATATCCGCCTGGCAGTGATCATCTCCTACTCCAACTGCGTTACAGCTTAAGGAGCTTGAAGTCGTATAAAGGATGTGGTTTAGTGATGTTTGCCTTGACCAGTTGACGATTCATGTCCATTCTAAAGTGTCCATCTTCTATTTTTGTGCTCTCCAGACCCTTTTATAATGTTTTTTTGGTGGACTGCTATCATTCATATCAGCATTCTCCCTACCTATCCTTTACTCAAGCTTTAGGCTTTTGGCATCCTATCGAAGCAATAATGAAACATACCCCGACCTCGACTACATTCTCACCCCGCTCTACAAGAGAAGCAAGGCAAACGCTCTCAAAGTCGAGGTTTGTATAGCTCACGCATCTACGGCGCAGGGCAGCGTGCTGCTATCGGCCCCCTCAGGATTGGCAGCCGTTAATGTCGGCCGCCTTGTCAATAACACAATTCATGCAGTTGATGGCAACGGCCCTTTAAACCTGACTCGACGATCGTGGGTTGCCCCGTAGACAGTATGCAAACAGTTGCCCCAAAGAAGGTTTGGGATTGCTGCTGAGTCGAGGAGACCAGAAATGGACGATACAAGGTTTATTGTCCAGTTTCTGGCCGTTCAATTGGAAGCCAGCCATCGGTCTACGGAGTACACAGAGAGTTAAATAGCTAGCTTAGGTAGTAACGATGTTGCACAAGCACGTATATGCAGATTCTGAGGGTATGCAAGATATAAAGAACAACCCTACAGACAGGTTGTGAGACACGTTAATCGATATCGACCAAGTGAAGTAAGAAAAAGGCTCGACAAGACAATTAGTACTACTAGCTACGGTAGAATGAAATAGGAATCCTCCTGCCAAGAATCCCTGCTTGCTATTGGATGAAAGGACCCAATTTAAAACTGACGTGATTATGCAGGGCGCATACGCACACCGAATCAAACGACCCCCGCGATCGGCGCCCCGCTGTTTCAAGTCCACGTAAAGGTACTTGCCTTCTTAACCCCTCCATCACATACCTTCTCTCTTAGCAAAAGGGATTAAAAAAACTCCTCAATTGCTTCTTCATCGACCTCCCTATCCTCACCCAATTCACAAGAAACAAAACCCCTCTTTCAAAATGGCCACGTAAGTTCATACATACAACAACCCCCCTCCATCTCCCATTATACCCCTCCACCACCACCACATTCCCCAAAATCACCACCTCTTCAAGCAAAACTCAAAACTAACAAATCCCCCAAAGAAACATCACCTACCACGCCAGCGCGCTCACCCGCACAGAGCGCCAAACCGCCCGCAACCAAAAAGGCCTCACGATCTGGCTAACTGGCCTCTCCGCCTCCGGAAAATCCACCCTAGCCGTGGAACTTGAGCACCAACTCCTCCAGGACCGCGGCGTGCACGCCTACCGGCTCGACGGCGACAACATCCGCTTCGGCCTGAACAAAGACCTAGGCTTCTCCGAGAAAGACCGCAACGAGAACATCCGGCGCATTGCCGAGGTGGCCAAGCTGTTCGCGGACAGCGCCTCGATCGCCATCACCTCGTTTATCTCGCCGTACCGCGCGGACCGGGACACGGCGCGCAAGCTGCACGAGGTCCCGACACCTGGCGAGGAGAGTGGGCTGCCGTTTGTGGAGGTGTTTGTCGATGTGCCAGTTGAGGTTGCTGAGCAGCGGGATCCGAAGGGGTTATATAAGAAGGCTAGGGAGGGGGTTATTAAGGAGTTTACGGGGATCAGTGCGCCTTATGAGGCGCCTGTGAGCCCCGAGGTGCATATTAAGAATGTGGATTTGCCGGTTAAGGAGGCTGTGAGGCAGATTGTGGAGTATTTGGATTCGAAGGGGTACTTGCCTCCTAAGGAGTAAATTTTCTTTTTTCTTTCTTTTTATTTTTTGAGATGGTTCTGGGTTTTTGAGATGGGTTGTGCTTTCTTGCGGATGGTCCATTTTTCTTCAGATAGTTGTGGGCTTGCTAGACCGTTGTTGATCTATACATAGAATTTTTACCGGGTTGGTTGGTCATTTCTATGGTATATATTTGATATGTATGTTTGCAAGATGAGGATGATGTGAACCAAATAAGTAAAGTATATACGCTACAAAACAAGGTATCAAATGTACCGTACCAAGACAGATATTCACAGGATGAATGGCCCCCCTAGTTGAACTCAAACTCATAATACACATATGCTGTGTATTCTCCACCTCCCTCATGAATGTCACTCGGGTCGTCCTTCTTGACCCGACCCTTCTTGTCCCGTCCAAACGCATTCCCGGCGAGGTACGAGTACTTCTCGTCCAGGTTGTGTTTCGCCTTGTCCGCATGCTTGGAGCTCGGTGTCTGCATCATATTTATTAGCATTAGACCCAAAAAAAACGACTGAAGCCGGAGACATACCCGGATAAGAGTGCAGACAAAGTCAAGCGGAAGCCCATACCGCAG
Organism: Aspergillus leporis; assembly: GCA_009176345.1. Classification (NCBI taxonomy): domain Eukaryota; kingdom Fungi; phylum Ascomycota; class Eurotiomycetes; order Eurotiales; family Aspergillaceae; genus Aspergillus; species Aspergillus leporis. The sequence goes on along the minus strand of ML732216.1, from coordinate 6,738 downwards.
TACGGTCTCGACAAATACACGCAGAACGAAAACATGGATCCAGACCATGACCGCCTCACTCCAGGCCGTCCGTCCAAGTCGCAATGTCTCGCCCCAAAGCTTGCGCTCGTCGCCTCCTACGCGCTCAACCTCCTTGCGCTCCTCCTCTTTCCCACCTTCCACATACTTGAACTCACGCGGGATCCACTTGTTTTCACGGGCCTTGTGGACAAACTCCATGCTGTGCTTCTTGAATGTGGTGACTGCATACAGCGTAAACTCGTCATCTGAAGCAACAAACGTCGCGGACCGGGGAACCACCATGGGCGACACGGTTTCATAGATCTTGAGGAACTCCTTAACCTGTTGGGCTGGAACCGCGACGAGGTGTGTCTCGATATATTCGGAGTTTTGCACGACGGTGCGAGGGTCGACAACCGATGCAAGGGACTTGGTGGCCAGGTTACCTCTACCAGAGACGTCAGTATGCCGTAGATTCATAGCAAGAAGAGGTCGTACGTTTGCTTCCGTTGGAGAATCGCCAGGTTATTCTTGACGGTGTTGTACTGGGAATATTTCGACCTGATGTCATTGTCGATGCTGGCCGCTTCCTGCTCACATTTAGACACCCTAGGCTACCTTGAGAGCGTTTTCAAAAGCATACCTTCTGTAGAAGGTCAATGAGCTCCGATAAAGGCTTATCGGCCCGATACTTGACTTTGTTCCACGTGAAAGTCCGCAAATATTGATCCACCGGCTCTGATGATTCAACGTTAACCATCCAGTTCAATAACGGTCCATGGGGTCGGGGCAGAGCATACTGTCATTCACAGCCTTCATCTTGCTGATCTGCCCTTCGTCGCCCTCTAGAATATTCTTCAACGCATCGCCGACTTTGGACACGACGCCCTGACAGGAGGCCTCGAGCTTGGCCAGCTCATCGGCCTGCTGCACTAGGGCATCTAATGTGCCGATCTTGAACTCAGGGATGGGGAATGGGGCGACCGATCCATTTTCAGGCGCAACGGTGGCGGAGATAGCGTCGAGAGCGTCGTCGCGGTGGTGAGAGGGGGTGATGGAGGTGGGGAAGGACACGAGGAGGTACTTGGTGGGTTTGGACATGGTGTCGAGAGGTCCGTGGTGTTGGAGGGGAAGTCAACCGAGCAAAAGATAACGACCTGGTGCCACGCTCAGTAAGCGGGCATGAGGTATCAAATTGGAGAAACAGGGCAAAGAGATGGGAGGTTGGAAGTTTGGCCGTCGGTCAGTGTCGTGGAGTTAAGGTGTTGGAGAGCTCCAGCTGCGGATATCGGGAGGCGGTCGGCAGGAGTTTAGATCAATTAGGTCACGCCTCCGTTAGTATACATAAATAAATGTCTTCCAGAGAATAACAACAACCCAACTACTTGCCCTAAATCTTTAAACTCCAATTCGCAATTCCTCATACTTACCGACAGTACATGTGGCCTGTAACAGTGGACAGCTGGTCAGAATCTTTTGGTCTATAATAGCATTGCTCTATGAATGTACACATGCATTGTCCGATTATCATACCATCTAAAAACTAACAAGAACGAATTTACTCTATTTACAAGTCTCGTTAAAAGGAATAAGCCTCCACCCATCTATACGCCGGCCCAAAAATGCGTGTGTTGTGTTTCTCCAAAACTTAAATAGGAGACGGGCGGAGCTCTAGTTCGTGATCTTGTAAAGACTCGACATGGCCTGCTGGAAAAGGTACAAATTAGCTTTCACTGTCATGTTTTTGTTTTTAAAGATGAAAAGACTGAAGATCTTACCGCAGCTTGCTTGGGCTCCACAAACAACGCCTTAGCCTCAACCAAAACCGCTGGCTCCTCGCCTTCCTCCGGTAGAGTCTCGATGCGTGCCTCCACCCAGGCTTTACGACCTTCGACTTTAACCGTCTCCGCCCGCAAAACAGCATACGCTCCCGCCATGGCAGGGCGCCGGTAATCAATGTTCAAGTTGGCTGTCACGCCCACGTTATTCGGCAGAGCAGGGAAACAGCACCGTGCCATCGCCTCATCGAGCAGTGTGGCCAGAAGGCCACCGTGGACGATGCCTGGGTGACCACTGACGGCAGAGCCAAGGTAAAAGATCGAGACAAGGCTCTTTCCACCTTCCTCGGAGAAGATATACGGCGGAACGACAATCCGATCCGGGCCGGACAGGGTGCCCGCTGTCAAATTGCGTGCGCGCAACGCGGCAGGGATTTTCAGGTGCGGCCGGGACTCGGTGAAGGCCGAGTTCTCACGAAGCGATACGGCTATCGGATGGTTGCGGATGAAGTCGTCAACTTCTCGCGAGAACTCATCAGGGGGAACGAACGCGGTGAGGGTCTCCTCATCTGTAGGCAGGGGGACCGTCATCATGCGAGAAACGGTTTTCTGTGTTTGGTAGACCAGTCCGGCGGTAAATGCGAGTAATGCAATGGACGTAAATCCAACGAACCGACGTAGACGGGATCGAGGCTTAGGGATCTGAGATGGAATTGAAGATGTAGCTTCGGAAGCCGAGGAAATATAATTAGTAACGACTAGACATGTGGTGAACAGAGTTGAGGGGGGAGGGAATACCGGTAGAATATAGTCGGCGGGAAGGATTGAGAGGTAGAGACACCCCCCGAGGCGTATGCACGAGCCATTGGGGTTTTATAGGACGAGTCGACTTGAGACAGATCTTGGTCGTGGTGGGGACAGCCTGAAAGAAGGTAGAGGATGGAACCTGCAGCATGGCGACGATGAGATATTGAATTATTTCACCACAAGATGACACCAGAGAGTTTGCTTGGTGGGCTCTCAGCCACAATGCGACACTTATCCGGAGACGCTGAGTCGTCTCCTAGGAGTTCCAGACACGATCTTTGCTTGTCTTCTCGGTCGACCGAACGGAGTGGTGATGGACTTTCTCCAGAGTGTTCCTGAAAAATGGGCGGTAGGCAACCCTTCTGATTGGTCAGGGATCGACGGATCACTAGACTTGGACCTCGGCTCATTTTTCAATTCAACGGTTGCCTTTCGAAATCAGTCCTCCCTTGTTGGGAAAACTGATTGATCATTATTAATGACAACTCTTTTGTCTGGTGGATTTGTTGAGACCCCTTTCACTCGCCTTCCAACCTTCTAGAAGCTTGAGCGTATCGCGCAAATGGACAACCGCGGCAATAGCTCTGATGATCGCCCGAGAGAGATCATCTGAGATTGATTATTCACTTTCAATTCGTCCCATGATGGCGGTCTATACTACTGCCATTTAGTGAATTGAAATGAGCTTTGGCGCCACATCCTGTGTCATGCCGAAATAGTCACAGTCCGAACCATTCAAAGGATTCGAACTTATACTGGCACTGATCACCAGGGGTATACTGTTGCATATGACCCTAGGTGCTCTGTTATTGTATGTAAATTGATCACATTCCATGACCATGCATAGTACATACCTGCAGAGTCGGGGGTTCATCTCCCCCTTGATGGACATGCATAAAGTCCCTTTCCCCGAGCATGCCAGGAAGGAACATTCTTGATCGGCCATAGCTACCTCATAGTCAACTGTCACTCGTTAATGTACTACCACGTTCCTTTGCTTTCTGGAGTTAGAAATGTCATGCTCAATGGCTTCACCGATTCTCTGGTCATTCTTTGTTGCTTGCTCTCTTGTCCTGGGCTACTCCAACCCTCGCGCCGTGCCGATTCCTGAAGACTACGACGTGCTGCAATACGTCGATCCACTCATTGGTAGCGCTAATGGAGGTACATTGTCCCGATTGATTACAGTAGTAATATTGTCGCTAGCGTCTGATCATCTGTTTCCGTAGGGAACGTCTTTGCCGGCGCGTCACTTCCCTATGGAATGGCGAAAGCTGTAGCCGATACCGACTCGACAAACAATCAAGGAGGTTTCGCATACGATGGTAGCAGCATCACAGGGTTCTCCAGTCTGCATGACTCGGGCACTGGAGGCCAGCCTTCACTCGGGAATTTTCCTCTTTTCCCTTACGTGAGTTGCAAGGATGACGATGTCAATGGTTGCGTGTTTCCCAAGAAACAGCGCAAGACGCAGTACGATTCTCGGTCTGTCGCTGCCAGTCCGGGTTATTTTGCACTAACCATGGCTTCGGGCATCCGGGTAGACATGACTGTGTCTAACCATTCATCCCTCTTTCGATTTCAGTTCCCGACAGGTCGCGAATCAAAACCCCTTATCCTGCTGGACCTTAGCGACTTGTCGGATACGCGGCAGGACAATGGGACCATTGCTGTATATTCTGACACGGGGCGTATGATTGGTCATGCTCGCTTTTTACCCAGCTTTGGTAGTGGATCTTACATCCCCTACTTCTGCGTCGATTTCCGCAGCGCCTCAGGTATTAGAGATAACGGAATATTTGTTAATTCGCGAGCGAGTACGAATGAGAAGAATCTCACCATTTCCAGAAGTATCAATGGATACCCTGTCCCAGTTTGTTTCTGTATCGTGATCGTTGGTGACAATCTGGCTGACGATCGTAGGGAGGCGCTTTTGTTCGGTTCAATTCGCCCACTGACAACACGGTTCTAGCTCGGGTCGGCCTCAGCTTCATTAGTAGTGAACAAGCTTGTAGCAACGCTGAGTCTGAAATACCGAATTTTGACTTCAACTCAACGCGTTCCATCGCGGTAGATCTATGGACGAAGAAGCTTGCTCCTATCCGAGTATCAAGAACCGGAATCAATTCTTCTTTCCTGACCACATTCTACAGTGGGATCTACCGTACCATGATCAATCCGCAGGACTACACTGGAGAAAACCCACTGTGGAAGAGCAAAGAGCCGTATTTCGACTCTTTCTATTGGTATGCACATCGTTCACTCTCAGTGCACTTTTCTAATATGTACCAGTCTGTGGGATTCCTTCCGGTCTCAGCTGCCTTTCCTGACAATATTTGATCCCATGTCGCTGGGTCGGATGATTCGGTCGTTGATCGACACCCAACAGCATCTAGGTTGGCTTCCAGACTGCCGCATGTCGCTCTGCAAAGGTATGTCTCTTCGGTTTTGTCCACGGAGGCGGGCTGACCGGTCTAGGTTACACCCAAGGTGGCTCCAATGCGGACGTTGTGCTTGCAGATGCATACGTCAAGGGCATATCTAATGGAATTGACTGGCAAGCGGGATATTCTGCCGTCCAGAAAAATGCTGAAGAAGAGCCGTACGATTGGTCAAATGAAGGGCGTGGTGGCCTGGACAGCTGGAAATCGCGGGACTATATTCCAGTAGAAGATTTTGACTATAAGGGCTTTGGGACGATGACGCGGAGCATCTCTCGCACCCTGGAATACTCTTATAATGACTTCACTATTGCGCAGATGGCTCGCGGCCTCGGGAAGCAGGGTGACGTTGAGAAATATGAAGCCTCTTCTCGATTCTGGCAGAATCTGTTCCGGGCCGACCAGACCTCGTTCATAAATGGCACTGATACAGGATTCAAAGGCTTTTTTCAACCCAAGTACCTGAACGGTACCTGGGGGTACCAGGTTCGCACGCCATGCTTGGCCGTCGTACAGGATTCTCCGTCTAACCAAGACACAGGATCCCAACACATGTTCTAACATCGACACGAGTGGAAGAGCTTGCTCGCTCCAAAATAATGCAGCTGAAACATTCGAGTCCAGCATATGGGAATACCAATTGTACGTCAACGTTCAAATGGAATCGCTCTGTTCACACTGACTCTTCAGTTTCGTTCCTCACGACATGGCCGCTCTCCTCACTCGCCTCGGGGGCCCAGCCCAATTCGTCCGCCGCCTGGACTACCTCCATGACACAGGTATAACTTACATCGGTAACGAACCTGCTTTTTTGACTGTCTTCCAATATCACTACGCCGGCCGTCCCGGCAAGTCCACATCCCGCGCCCATTTCTACATTCCCAAGTATTTCAAAGCGAACCCAGCCGGCCTCCCAGGCAACGACGACTCGGGTGCCATGGGCTCCTTTGTCGCAATGACCATGATAGGTCTCTTCCCAAACCCGGGGCAGAACGTGTACCTGATTTTGGCTCCTTTCTTCGAGTCGATTCGCATCACCTCGCCACTCACGGGACGGACCGCAACGATCCGTGCCGTAAACTTCGACCCGGCGTACAAGGATATCTACATCCAATCTGCGACATTGGATGGGAAGCCCTATACCAAGAATTGGGTGGGCCATGACTTTTTCACCGAGGGACGGGAGCTGGTGCTCGTGTTAGGAAGGAATGAAAGCCTTTGGGGAACAAAAGACGAGGATTTGCCGCCCTCTCTGTCAACCAGGGGTCCTAGCTTGCATTAAGTGCAGGGCTGTTGATCAGCTTCTTTTGTTCTTTCGAACAAGAGGGCTTGGATATCGCAGTTGCTGGAGGAAGACTTTGTCACCCTAGAGTCTCTATAAAGTCGTCGTTTACTTTAAAAAGCCAAACGATATTACTGGCCTGCAATGAATACGCCTCAACGTATAACACGCCTACGACTTACCCAGGATAAAAGCTACACAATCGTTTACCGGAAAGTAAAGCATACTTTTAATCCTTTATTTGTTTCATTGAGAACCATCCGGCCAAACCAAGGCTCGATGAAGCATGCAGAGACAAGTTGAAACCAAACCGGCAGTCTCTCATAGGTTGAAACAGGGGAATCGTAATATATACAGAGGTAGTAACATCACGGCATGAACAAAACAAATCTTTAGGCAACATGACACGAAAAAGACAAGAGAAGAAAAA